>NIPQ01114943.1:0-13953 GCA_002806875.1 Lepidotrigona ventralis hoosana
GCTATTCAAAGAAAACTTTTTGTTTCACAAATAATCACCTCCACTTGCCTGCCAAAAAAGAAGAAAAAATTAATCGATATCTGCAAGAAAACAACTTGTAACACTTTAAATATACCATCCTGTATATGTATGTATTGATATATGGATTATTCCAAAAAGGAAAGTTTACATCAACTACAGATTTTCCTCGACAATTTTCGATTATATTTAACGAGCAAGCAGGTCATGACAAAAATTGGAAATTCCCTCTTTCGTATATGTATTGATATATGGATTATTCCAAAAAGGAAAGTTTACATCAACTACAGATTTTCCTCGACAATTTTCGATTATATTTAACGAGCAAGCAGGTCATGACAAAAATTGGAAATTCCCTCTTTCGTAAAATATATTTTTGTAATATTGATTCGATATACGGTAACATTATTACGTAGAAATTGCCTTTGTAATCCGTTGCACGTGTTTATTGATTTGTTCTGTGATTAAATTTAAATATTTTTTACTATTCATTCTGCCTTCAATGTATTGCAGCTAAATCGATTTTGCCTTTATATTCAATTTTGTTTCAAATCATCACGCCACCTCTTATTTGTTATAGTTCTTTTTTATGATTTTTCTCGTGTTCAAATCCATCAAGATCGTCCATATTAACCTTCATTTTCATCAGTAAATAAAATTCATTGCCATTTCTTTCTTTTTTTTTTTTTTCACTTGCATCGTTAACGATGGTTTTTGCTTCATATTCAATCACTGGATAAATTCATACTTTTCAAGAGAGGTTTTCCTGGTGCTTCATGAACAATTTTCGAGAAATGCTAACGTTAAGACACGTCGTATAATAGCCCGTTCTTTGACAAATTAAATGTTGCTTCAATAATCAATAAAATTTTAAAAATAGTTGCAACAAATAGTTCGTCAGCTAAATGATCTTGAAATCTTGGTTCCTTGGTTACCCATTGGAGATTATATCGATATCTGGCCATAGAAGACTTGACTAGCATGAGATTTTTTCGATATCTTAATCTGTTGAATTTTTATAAATATTTTTTAGCAAAAAAGTTGTATCTTCTCATCATTTACACATTGTTTAAAATTGCTAAAAAATCGTATGCTATGTCGAGTATAATTTATTTTTGTTTAAGTAAATGCAAAAAAAATTCATACTTTTTATCAGAGGTTCATTTGACGACAAGCTGACGCGGTTTCATGAAACAAGAAATCAGGTAATGCTGAGAAATTTTACTATCCTTTAACTTTAAGCGATAAAAAGAATATGTAGTATCAAAATCTTTGTTATTAAAATCTCATCGATAACGCGTAGCTAAAAATAGTGTGAAAATCCATTTTCGTCAAATTCCCAAGGTTGCGACGAAATCGTGACACGCTCGATAATCGAGTTATTAATGTTCGTCTCGGTGCAGGTGAAAGACATATTATTAGCTGTATATATATATATATATATATATATATATATATATATATATATATTTATGTTACTTATACATGAGATATTTCCTTCTTACATTTATGTAACAATTTTCGCGGGTAAAATTGGCGAAGTAATCACGTCTGTCGTTACACGATGGAGAAAGAGTGTGATATGAAAAATGTATGGAAGGACAGACGGGTCTGCACGAGCCAACTTTCTGTTCGACGAAACGAGAAGATACCGTTCCAGAAGCTGGTCTCATATCCTGACCTTATATCCACTCTGTAAACCAGAAACGAGCTAAGCGCCATATGGTTTCGGTGCGCGTGTTCAATCGCGCCTACCATTGAGTTATCTAGATGCGAGGATATTTTTGGTCCTCTTCAACGATACGAGTCGGCTCGAGGTCGGCCGGTGTTGGCCATCTCAGAATAAAACATTGACTCGCGTACTAGCGAGAAATCAAACCAGAAGGAAAAGAAGAAGAAGAAGAAGAAGAAGAAGAGAATCGATCTTCGTGAATCTACGAGAATCTTTCTTTTGTTACGATATAGTATAGAACGTCCGACGATACGACACTGTGAATCGCCAGAAAGAAACGTAATACGTTTAGACAGAGGGCAGCATTAGCGGGAATTGCCACTTAACAACTTGGAAAGAAACTTAAATTCGCAACGGATTCGAGAACGCTGGCATTCTTATTGGGTTGCAGTTATGCGACGGTAGAGCCCCCTCCGACTAACAAAAGTACTCGCAAAATGTTCCTCGAGATTAACGCTTCTCTGGGATAACAGGGTAATCTAGTAGTATATGCTGGAAGAACGAGTGGACAAGTACTCGGAAAAAATGAAGAAAAATGTTCATGAGCCAGAACTCGGATTAACACACTATCCTCGGATTACCTACTTTTCCACCTAGTGCCAAGAAGGCGAATCCTTCTGAAATATAAGCGCTCTCGTTTCAACGGACAAGATTTTAATTGCTATTTTAATTGCTTTCATCTTGGCTTATCAACGTATCAACATTGATTTCATCAATTATAAACAAATACGTTGTAGACTTGAACAACATGCGTAGTGAATGTGTTAAATGAACGTTACCGTTGTGTGTTCATGTCACGAGTTTCATATTGGTTTTTGTTGGAATCAACGTCAGGCGAAACGAATGCAACGAGATCGTTCACTTAAAAAGTAATTTCCGCTTCTTCTGGCAGACAAAAGAAGCTTGATTCAATACTTGCGTGATCTGCTGGCCACGCGAATTATTAACGCCCATGCTTGGACGCGATTCGGAAACAATGGTGAAAGGAGCACGATACTCTCGTCTCCTAATAAAAATAAGGTGAGCTGGCTCACCGCGAATATTAAATTATCCTTTATTTAATGGCAGTGATCTGTCTGAGGTCTGATACGAGTACACCGATCGAAAGAAGAGAACTTCGATAGGAGAGAAAGTTCTGTCGTGAAAGAAAAAAGAAGAAGAAAGAAAGAAAGAAAGAAAAAGATGACAGACCAGGAAGGTAAGGAGGAAAAGGGTGAGCCCTGCAAGTAGGCTGGCCAGGGGTTTTGGCTTTGACTTCGTGGCGTCGCGACGGTGTTTGCGTAGCACTTTCATTAGCCTGCCTCAAATTACTATAGTTCAAACACGAAGCACCATCGTCACTTGTCGACGGCGTGCAGAGGCGATTTCGTTTTGTTAAGGCAAATATCGACGCTAAAGGGAAAACGAGAAAAACGAATAACTCGCAAACGAGAGAGAGAGAGAGAGGAAGAGTTGAGAAGAAGGGACAAATGTGAAAAAGATGGGTTGTTCTTCTTGGAGTTTCGTATCCACGACAGGATAGCGGATGAAGAATGAGCCACAAGGGACGACATAGCGTAGAGAAAGAAAGACGAAGGAGGACTGGTCCGAATGGACAGTTGGATGGACGGTGTGCTATTATTGCTTCTGCGAAGATTGGTAGCCTGTGAGACGCGCGCCGTGGAAATATTACGTTTCGTGGTGCGGTGCAAAAAACGACGAAGATTTGTTGAAAGAAGAAATCAGGGCGGCCAAGAAAAATGGTGGGAACAACGTTGACTCTGAAAACCGTGGGATCCTTCGCTGTTCTCTATGTTCGTCGAAGAGCACAAAATTTTCTAGGTTGACGACCGGAATCAGAAATGTGAAATGTCCAAACTTGTATACATCGAGCCGCTAGGATCGATAGTCGCGTTTGAAGATCGATCCGGAACTGTCGCTAGGATAGAACCGCGAGCACGAACTTCACAAATGGCCTCAGGTGCGGCCAGAAATCATCCAACATTCGTAACCAAACGCGCGACATTGATCTTCCCACCGTGGATACATAGGGGGATATCGAACATTTCGAGGACAGTTTGCACGGGACGAACATGTGTACAGCAAATCCTTCGGGATTATAGGCCGCATGGCTGAGGACGATGTTGAAATATGTCCGTGGGCAACAGATATCGCGAACCTTTGAATTACGACGGATTCGTAATCGAACGTTCACAGTTAATGGCCAACTTGATATAATACGTTGCATCTACCGTAAACTACAAATATACTTTCAAAAGCCATAAATGTCATAACGTTTGATATGTTAACGATATAATGTAAGTTGTAAAGTACAGGAAGAAACTGTCTTCTATAGGTATCGGTACATTACATTTCGCGTAATATAGAGGGTGGAGCACTTAACTTTATCACCGAAACATATCATCTCGCTTTTGTTGACGCGATGATACATTTGTGGGGCAAAATCGGGTTTAAACCGAACCAGACACACGTTATGATTTATCGTGATTCTTACTACCAAACAATCTTGAATTATCGCCAACTTGTGAAATCATTGACAATGGTAATGGCCAACCAATGAAAATGTCATTTTCTCATACCACGTTTACCAGATTCGTAAGTACTTTACCGTATCCTCTTTCAACAATTATAATCACATAAATTTGGTATTGCCACCTTATGCTAAAAAAGAAAGTGGACTGTATTCGTTTCATTCAAATAATTATTGTACAAAACAGAAGGGCAAAAACAATTGGTATTCAAAATATTAAATGTCATATCTACGATGCAAACTTGTTGATAAATATATATTGGTCATTACAGAATGAAATTGACGTCGTGTGACATTTTACTTATTAATCGAAAGACACACAATGACACACGCAAATAAAATAAAATAAAAAGTCATTTCGTTTGATAGCCAAATGACGAAATAATCTAGGAAAAGAATCATTTTCACGTTCAAATAAATTAGCGCGTAGCTATTTCAAAGGACATTCAGTTAAATGTTATTCAATTCGTATTATTCAATTCATTAATTCCGAAATATATTATTTGAGTAATGCTGAAAGCTGGCAGCGCGCGCGACATTGCGTCGCGGTTGGGTCACCACGAGTCCGAGGGGCGAAGTAAATGAGGGAAATCTTTTTCGAAATATAGTAACAGATGTAGAATTTTACATTCAAGTACAAAGCATTATAAAGTTTGTTTTTATATTGCAACGTTTCAGAGTGGGAAATATCAATGTTTTTACAAATAATTTTATAACAAGCACCTATTACAAATGTTCACAATGTTCACCTATTACAGCTGTATATACAATAGCAACAGTTGTGTAAACAGTAACTGTTAGAACTTCACACTCTGTACAAACTAAAATTACTTTTTCGTTCCACTAGTCAAATATGTAGATAAGTTATACGGTGTACTATACATGTATATATGAAAAGTGTACAGCATAAAAATTATTTTTTCATTTCTAGCCTATGTAAATTTGTAAGTGAAAATTACTTCTTTTGCAGAAATAAATAAATCTATGAAAATTACTTAAAATTGTGTGTAATCTTCTTTTCAACCATGTTATTATTGTTATTATTATCATTTTTAATGTTATTGTTATCGTTTATTGTTATTATTATTCTTATGTTTATTTCTTTCTCACTCTTGTGTTCTCACTCTTTGAAGATCATGTGAGTTTTCTGTCAGATTATATGTTCTTATATGGTTGTCGTAATGTTATCCTAACTATTTCTGCATTTATTTCTATTGCCAGTAGGACATTTCTCAACTTGTTAATCTCTTAATTAACTCTTCCGCACCGACGTTGAAATAATGACATTTGACAAGATGACGACATATGTCGTTACATCCACAGTATACGTTCTTACAACGAATTATATCGTAATAATATTCAATATTAAAAAAATAAACAATTTTCTTGGCATGATGAAATATTTCGTAATACGCAGGTAACGTGTTAATTGTTACTCAATAGAAGAAAAGCAAAAGCCTAATACAAGTTCTTTAGTATATTTCTCATAATATTTCATAATTCTTTATTCATCTTCGATGATCTTCTATCTTCACATGTCTAATCGATTTTCATAACTTTTTTTCTACCTATTATGATACGTGATATATTGTTAGTTTCCAATAACTTTATTCCACTTGCAATTTCTATTCGAACATTAACAAAACTCTGTTCAGATTCTGCTCATCATGTCTATATTGAGAATGTTAAATCGATCATTCATTCTTAATCTTCAACCCTTATCCGTGTCTCATTTTATTGTCAGAATTGTGATAACAAATTTCTATTCAGTTACGTATAATCTGCTCTCAGATACAGATTTATTCGGTTCATTTTATATATTTTAAACGCATTTCACAAGAAAGATGTGTGAAATTGTTTATTTATTTTTTGAACTACGTTTCAGACCGAGTAAATTTCGCCAACTTTTTTTTTTATATATATTTTCATCAATTTCTGATGGAAGCAAATCGGTATGCGATAACAATGTTCGAACGTTTGATCGATGACATTCGAAAATACACCGGTTAGAAATTCTAACGTGAATGTACGAGAAAATCATTAATCGCGGGCTGGAAAGTAATGCTGGCCGAATAAGCTCGACGCGATAACGTTTCGGGGAAAAAAATACAGTTGGCACAGATCCAGTCGTGTTTACTGTTGAAATTTGTCTTTGTGAGCTAGCTAGAAAAACGCGTGTGCACACGGCACACGCGATGTAACACGTACAATGCCGAAACCGTGGGTCGCCTGAATTAAATATGCCTTCGTCACAGACCCGCCTTCGCGGCTTTGCCAGTATAAATGCAATCTGGCGCCGCGAATACGGTAAATACGGAACAGACATAGGCCCATGTGTACAGAGATACGGTCGCGGTACATGAAAAACGCATTTTATTTATCGCATCGCATAAAGACTCGTCATATTTTCTCATACGTGTGGCCATTGAATGCCGAAGCTGAATGTCGTCACGTCTCGAATTTCGAAATCTTTGATTGTTTAAGCCTTCATGTTCGTTAATATCGAGATACAAATTACAGGTGCAATGTACGTAATATGATATTAATTTGTAATAGGTATAATACAATATATGTTTCTAATTGGTATGATGAATTGAAGTTTTCAAATTAGGTAGCAATTGAAGAGTGACACAAGTCCAAAATTAGCAAACGTAAATTTATAAAAATAAATAAATTGTGCTTTATATTAATAAAAAATGGAAATCAATTTTTACGTCGCAAATAATAGATTTTATCATAATTATTATACTTTCACGTTATTTACAATAAAGTTACATTCTTAGGATTACACTAAAGTTAAAGGTTAATTTTCAAAACGAAAAAAAAAAGAAGAAGAAGAAAATGGGACTTAATTCAGTCGACGAAGATTTTCTGTTATTATACAACAAATTTCTAGAAATTTGCGATATATGTTATTTATGATGCGACGATTAATTATTGTCGATCTAAACTTTTGTACCAACATAATAAGATCTAAAGATTTTACGCAAAGTTAAGCACGACATGCACAAGGAAATGAAGGTGACTGCTGATTTTTTGACAGGGACAAATTGACGTAATAGAGGCAAAGCTGCATAACCGAAAATGATAACTGCACACTCTACGCGAAATAACGCGTTGGCAAGCCTGACGACGAGCGATGAGAAGTGCGAAGTCCTGCAATATTCACATGACCCCTTGCTAGCTCTAGCTAGCAGACTCTGCTCGCCCCTGCGTCGACCCTCGCGAGGAAGAGGGTCTCCCTCATCCTGCTGGAACACTTCATTTATCAGGCTCCGACATCTCGTCGGGTTGCCTGGATTTAATTACCCGAAACAAGTCGCCGAAGGGGATGACTCTCCGGCTTCTCTGGCAAACTAAACCTAACTCGAAAAGGCAGTCAGGACGAAATGAAAGTACGAGGACGAATCGATCGTCGAGGGAGACGGGCCGGATATATCGTAGACGAAAAGTTGAAACTGCTATAAATTACCGGCACGGTGATCCTTTTTGGCGGTTCTCGATATTTCGAGACGGCAGCCAAAGTAGTAGTAGTGTAGTAGTAGTAGTAGTAGTAGTAGTAGTAGTACTAAGAAAGTTCGAAAGTTCGTCGTAGGTATAATAGATTCCGTTATCGGGGAGTATAATCAAGGAAAAATAATTATTATGAAGCGTACCATGATTAAGTCAATTAAGCAATTATTCCACCGTTGGTATTACATCGTTCTCCGCCAGCGCCCGGCTACCTTCCCCGCAAAGACAAATAATTATACAGGAGCGAAAACTTTGTCGAGAGTTGGAGAAGGATGCCGGCGGTCGGTCGATTTCGGTGTACGCGAGAACAGTTTCACGCTGTGTCGTTGTAATTCGACGCGCGTGGCACGGCAAAACCGAGCACGATTTGTCACTTTGCGTCGTCGGAGATAACGGTTATTTACGACGTTCGTGTGTGATTGAACCGTATTTCATAATCGCACTTCACTAAACCTCTACACCGTGGGAACGAACGAACAGCGAAAAACCGAACAAAACGGAAACAAAAAAAACAAAAGGAAAGAGTGAAAAGGGAAAAAAGGAAAGAAAAAAAAGGAAGAAAAAAAAGAAAGAAAAGAGACGGAAAACCAAGCGTTTACAGTGGTGGCACCGGCTGGCAATACAAGAACAAGATTAATCGTTTCTACTTTAAAGAGTAGCATTCTACGTGGAAGAAATTCCGTTTTTTCCCATTAGCGCTTCGCTAAACTTTTGCACAGCAGCTCGATGGAACTAGCCGGTTGGGAGGTACAGGAGGCCGCGGCACACCGGTACGCTAATGGTAAAATCTATGTCGTACATGACGCGATGGCCGTTGTTGTCGCAGGGAAAAGCAACGGGCAGCGGGTCGCTAATGGCGTCGAACAAAAAGCTAGCCATAAACCTACGGCGGAGTGTGACACCGTGCAGGGGCCAGGGGCTGCGAGAAGGGTGTCACCGGTAGTTGATATCGCCTACTTCCGGCACGACTTCGCACGCGGCAATTCCTCCCAGCCTAAAAGGTCCAATGCGCATTTCCTTTGTGTACGAATTCCCAGCCACTATCACCGCTTCGCTAAATAAACGCTGCATCATTAATCCACCGGCTGAACTTCCTCGCCGCTACCCGCGAATTTGTACGACAATGGGGCTAAATTTCATGATTCCATAAATCACCCGGGCCTGCGTGCTTCCAATGGTAATTACAATGACCGTGATTTTCAATCGGCTACAGGCCCGAATTTAAATAACACGGAAGCTCATTGTCAAATCCAACTAACAGTTTAACGCGCGAAACTTGGAGATTTTATTTTGTCCGGCATTATTGTGGAAATCCCTGGGTCAGCGTTCGATGTAATTTTAATCGACTCGATTGTTAAAATAGAGTTGACCCGCGCGAACAACGCGATATTTCGTACGTGTCGCTGTAGTCCAGAAAATTATGATCGTTTCCCTTTAACCGAACGAACGTTCTGGTAATCCATTTTACCCCGCCGAAACGGACGAGCAAAGCGAAACAAAAACATCCAAAATAATCCCGTCCGATGATAAACTTACAATATAAAATCATCGAAGCGAAACTATATCGATTGATGAATTAACAAACGGAATATCTTTTCGCACGACCTTTCCGATAAATTGCCGGCGAAACGTTTGCAATTAATCGGAAACGAAATAAAAGGCTAAAGATAATTTTCATTATCGAAATATCGCTCAACTTTTCGTTTCATTTCAATTTCCCATCGACGAGATTTATTAGTTTAAAGTTCGCTCGCGTAAACGCTCGCTCCGCGAAGTGCACTTCATTCTCTCATACGTGATTTAAGTCTTCGTACATTGGAATTTCGTAGTCGGTCGTGTTTCGTGAAACGAACGCACGTTGTTGCAACGTTGCGAAACAATTTCTCGCGTTATTAGGCGTTCCGAGTAATTCTCTCCCACCCCGTTCTCCAAGAGGGGCAAAGAACAGAGGGACAAAGTGGAGAGAAGCAGTTCTCTGTGTAATGGTTCTCGTTACACTTGATTCGCTTTTAACGCAATAAATCGCCGTGTCTTTCCGCGGACGTAGAGACGTTAAATAAACTCGGTCGAAACGAAATTTGAACGGCGTGGCGTGGCGTGGCGTGGCGTGGCGCGACGCGGCAGGCCGGATTCGGGGTCTGGATGTCGGGGCGGGCGGTCGACCAAAAGTGTCTTTGATTTCCGGAGCGACCAGCGAGGGAGAGTTGCCCGTACACGGGAATGGCGCTTCATTGTTGCCCGCGCAAGTACGCAATTAATTTCTGTCTGCGTTCGCCGCGGGGGAATGCAAATACGCGGGGAGATTTTGCCAGAGTAATTCGGAAGTGGCGTGGTATACCGCGCGCATTATGCCGCTTTCCTCTTCTCTTCCTCTGCCCTCTTCTCTCGTCGCGAATCTCTGTAGGCAGTCGGCGCAGCCTTTTCGCCTGGCCTGTTCGAACGCGGCCGACGAAAAGCGTTCCGTATACGTGATCACGCGTATTTCAACGTTGCCTGATGCCTAAACATCCGGGATACGCGAAACTTGGCCCAATCGCCGCCAGTCTCCCGAGGAATCGAAAACGCTTCACGTGCAGAAAATCTCCATTCTTTTCGCCGCGTTCGGACTGTCGATGGATAAATTGCGCGCTAAGAGCGATATCCTGTTTGCCATTTTCCTCCTTTCCTTGCCACGGTTAGACGTCGCCTCGTAATGGAAAACGTTTCTACCCGATTCCGTTTGATAAAACGGGCGCCCGTCGCTCTGCGACGTTCAAACTTTATTCTTAACCCTCTCTCGCCATTTTACACGTGTTAATCTTATTACCATCGTTATTATTATCGAATCAACGTGCGTGGTGATTACGCTAAGGTGGAGAAGATTTACCAGCATGGATTTCAACAACGAAAAGAGATGACTTGCCAATAAGATAAAAATACGGAGCTGCAGTCTGAAACATTGAATTCGAACGACTCTCTTATACGCTTCTTTCCTTGTCTGAAAAATAGGGGAATCAACAACGTTGGCGCCGTTTCTTCTTGCGACGTTATTCATTTCCGGGTTGATCTGCGTCACAAAGACACCACGCTCCCGCTTACGATCGACCGCTGACGAACAGTTGGAATTTTAAAGGCAACCGCGACGATGCGTTCGTAACAGTTGCGTCAATGGGCGTCAGGATGGCACGACGACGACGACGACGACGACGACGACGACGTGGTTTCGCTCGATTGAAATTCATGGGGAAACGAATTCGTGGTTACGCGCCGTCAGAGATAAGGAACAATTCTCGAAATGCACGCGACCCAGTTTCCACCTACGTTTGTGACGGATAGGTGCCGTTTCAAGAGCCCTTTTACAGTTTCCGCGCGCCATACCGGTATCGTAGTCACAGATACAAACGGCTCTGAAGAGCGTTACACTCGCAAATTGTATTGCTAATGCAACTGAGATCTTGCCTCGGCCGCGGCAGCCTCGTCTTTTCATCGTACGTAACATCGATTTTACCAACGCGTGCGTTGTCGCGTGCTACTTCTGCGAATGAATGTTATTTTATGGCCCGGCTTGCCGCATGTTTAAGCGGAATGAATCTGCAATCAAAGTAACTTCCATGCAGATGCAAATTGGTAAGCGGCACGATAATCGGCGCAACGTGTGTGCGTGCTGCTTCGATTAACGCTTTCGCCCGTGTAAAATTTACAATGCTACGTATTATCATTTCTAGTATAATTACGCCGTGTTTCTATATGATTGTAAATAATACGGTTGCACCACCGTTCACGGGATGCAATTGAACACGCTGCGAAATTTATTACGATTTATTAAGTACAAACCGCACGGTAATTTAACGATATATATGCATGTGCCTGACGATACATGCGTGTACACGCTGCTCGTACGAATTTGCGTCTACTTATCAATCGATCGTGGTTATTTTTATTACCGTGTCCGAGATAAACTCTATTGTACGCAAATCAACGTGTTTAACTAATTTATAAATGGCATAAAAAAATAAACGTATAGTAGTAGCTTTTAGATGTACAGTTTTTTTTTTTTTCTTCTATATGGATTTCAAAAGCGAATAAAATGACGCGTAGGCGTGTTCCGCGTCCGATCCGAAAGAGTACGTCGGGGGAGGCGCGTAAACAAAAATATCGAGGACGAAGATCGTCGATTAAACGTGGTCACCGGCTGAAGAGCATTAATCGTACACGAAACGGAGAAAATAATTTAATTTGAAAGTAAAAACGCGATCCGCTTTGCAAGTCTGATGGTGGCCCATTGTTTCCGAGCGCCACCGAGAATATCCTTCTCTTGCTCCTTTATCGAATATGCTTTCCCTCTCTTTCTACTCGCCCTTCGTCGCCGTCTACCGTAGCCTTCTCCTTTGTATAATCAAAACTCTCGAACAAATTTTCATATTGTTTGCGATTCAATTGGACAGGCAATTTCCGAGTCGTCTTTGAAAATATCTTCTCTCCTCCGGGAGAGACGTCGGTCTCGGCTCAACCTTCATTCGCTCTTCGCCACTTTCCCCGTTTTCGCGTAAGTGCGCCGCAAAGTATACGTACTTAGTCAATGAAAACAAGCTCGCGGCCATGCTCCACCGTTATTTATCTTCTCGATCGATATCGGTTCGTTATCTTGAATCCAACTTTTCCCGTTCGTGCTTTTACAGCGCACTTTGAAGGACTTCTCTAAAACTATCGTTCCGCCTTTCCCACCTTTCGAATCGAGTAGTGGCCAACTTTCTGTATTTCTCCGATTATCCGACGATAACATCCGCGTACGCGATATCGTCCTCTCACGACGAACGATGATTAAACAGTTCGATCGAAATCAATATTTAATCACGTTACACGTGATCCTTGTGGACCTTTAACAACCTAATTTGACAATTTTATTTTTCCGTGTTTGTACGGCATCTATGTCTCTCCATTAATTTCATTTCTTTATCCAAATTTACAACTCGCATAGAATTCAATAAGAAAGTAGGACTTGTGAGCAACGCAGCGACCGAAATAATAATAAAAATTCATCGTAATTTCCTTGAAACGACTCTGATGATAATAACGAGTTTTGCTCGTACACGAAGTCAACATATTTTCTAAATAAACAATTCCTCTCTCTCTCTCTCTTCGCAGTCATTGGGAAAGAAAGTTAATACCGTGCAATTTAAATCTTCCCAACGAACTGACTAGTTGCGTTTATATATCTCGCCGCGTCCAGATCGTAGATAGCAAGTGTACTGATATGAAATCACTGCAGCCAGAATGTAGTGTAGCCCAGTTGGTGCGAAGCCAACAGCGACGACGCGACCGAAACAAGCGAAATATTTATAAAAACCGCACGTTGCACTTCCATGCAAGTTGTTTTATTACTATAATTCATCTCGTCGCGGTGCGCGTCCGATATCTCTCTGTCCGCACGTTTCTTCTGGCCAACGATTTATAAATTTTTAATCCACGCCGGACTTTGCCAAATTAAAGCAAGGAACAGACGCGCGGAAAAATGTCGCGCGACTTTGAATCTTGGCACGATTGAATTATCCGATAACTTGCGCATCGTACGATCGATATCGCGAATTCTGATAAATCTTCGTTCTACGATGTATGTCCGGAGCGTCGAGGGAAATCCGTTCAGTCCGTGGGAGTTGGAATGTTGTGTCGGAGGTTAACCCGAAACAGGATAAAAGGCATTATAAATAACGAAAGGATCCGGAGAAGCAGGTCGCGTTTCTCGTATTTTCTGCACCTTCCTATGCCGGTGGTGGGCAGGCTGGACACGTCCAGCCCTCTCTGACGGAAGGCAGAAGGAGAACCAGATTAGAACCCGACAATCAAGCCAATTATACACTCCGGTGACGCTGACCCAGCTCCTCTTCCAGTTCTCTGTGTCCACTGTCTCTTTGCCCTCTCTCCCTCCCTCTCTCTCTCTCTCTAGGAGAACCAGATTAGAACCCGACAATCAAGCCAATTATACACTCCGGTGACGCTGACCCAGCTCCTCTTCCAGTTCTCTGTGTCCACTGTCTCTTTGCCCTCTCTCCCTCCCTCTCTCTCTCTCTCTTTCTCTCTTCTCCCTTTCTTCGTTGAAACCTACAAGGTTCCGGATCCTACGGCAACCTGTACTGCGATCCTACTCTAGAAACTCATCAGACCTTCCGTAATCCGGATAGTG
>NIPQ01114955.1:0-13927 GCA_002806875.1 Lepidotrigona ventralis hoosana
TCATCAAACATATTAGGTAATAAATTCGTTCTTGGTGTTTCGAGAATTATGAAAAATGCGGTGGACAATATAAAAATTCGCACAGAAAAAAAAACTTTTTGGCCTAATATAATCTTTAGACGTTAATCTTCACATTATCGTCGTAAAAATCGATCAGATTCACGTTCGATGACTTCGCCAGTCAAAACGAGATGACGAAACAACGGAAAACCGCGCCTGCTCTTTTAGCGAGGAACGAAAACGCGACTTTTATGGTTTTCTGTTTCGTTGAGATCGAAAGTGGCCGATCTCTTAGCCGTGGCCCTGTTCGCTGCCAGGCTCGCGGTCGTTCCCATCGATTTATGACCGTAGGATTTGCGCGACAAATTTTACTGCGAGCATTCGCGGATCAGCACCGCGTCCCGTGTTGTCCGCCTCGATAATGCTAAGCCAGGCCGCCATGGTGGACCGACGATAAAGAATATTTATAGGAGGAATAAGTCGCGTTTAACGGTGGATTTCGATGGTTGTAAACGAGTCTCTCTATGGAAAAGAGGCATCGTTATTATCGCGGGCTTTAGCTTCCGTTTCCCTTTCACGCGCCTTGGTAGTTCTTTTCTGCTTTATTGGGAATATTAACGTTTAACTGAATTTTATTCTACGATCGAGTAATTATATATTTTGTCGAACATTTTACAATTATGTTTGTAATTGAATGTTCTAACCATCGAGTATCAGAGTTATGACAGAATTATTAATATTAGTACGTGGCATTATATTTCTTGGCATACAATATGAAATTATACTTATCGAGACATTACTGTGAGCCCAATGTATAATCACGTTCGAAACCACATGTACATTATTTCCACTCGCGAGTAATGTATTTACGAACCTACATGTTTAACATTGTAGTACGAAAATCAGGCCAATTCCACGAAGGGATACGCTCGGTATCGCGAAACTAGCCAGAGGATATCGCGAATGGAGGCGTCGAGGGCCCCGTCGAAGGTGGTTCGCGCTCAGTACGTACGTCTCGGAGGTGATTTAAAACGCAGCAACGAGCACCACGCCCCGTACCCTTCGCCGCCCCAGGCCCCAGCAAAAGAGGCGCAAACGCCGGCGTGTGGTTGCTCACAGGCCACGAAAAATCGTTCGCGCGAAAAGTCCACGATGGGCAAGTGGAGGAAAGAGGGAAAAGAAAAGAGAGAGAGAGAGGAGCCCTGGTAAATGAAGACGCGAGGCGATGCAACGGTGCAAAAATAATTATCCGCTCTGGGCGCGGCGCTGTTTGTTAAAACGTCAAAAGGCTCTGGTGGGTGGAGCGTCGAGATCCTCCGTATCCTTTCATTCTTCGCTCGTTTCACTACCACCCGCCGGATATTTGCTCCGTGACGAGCTCTCGCTTGATTTATTCCGCTGCCTCGCGTTTCTTTCGTTGATCCTTTCGCTGCTCCGTTGATTGTGAGTTCTTTCCTTGGAAATTGGTTTTCGGAGTGACACAGAGTTCACGCCGCTTACAATTAGTTCGTCAGCTAATCCGACGATATATTGTTTGTTATTGTTACAAGTACAGAGCGAGTTCGCAGTTGTCTTGATACGAGCATTCAGTGTGAGATAAAAAAAATAGTGTAATCAAGAAGTTAAACATCATTTTCGTCTCTGAAAACATAGTACGAATACAACAAAATTTCATACGTCTCTTTCATTCTTTTTCCGAAAAATACGCCGACTAATAAATACGTGAACACCCTGTATTACTATATTGTTATTTATGTTATTATATTATTATTATTTGACAATCAAGTTCATTTTAGTCAGAGAGTTGTTGGGGATTGGTACTGTAGAAAAGTCTGCATTTATATCTGTCAAACTTTCGAACATTTAAAACGGAAGAAGAAGACGTTTAAAATCAGATCGATTTCGAAAGAACACACAATCATAAAATGAGTGAAACAGTATAATTGTAACAACGAGGAGACCACACTTCAACGTATTCAAATAAATAATTATATGGTAAATTACAGTAGACTTCGTTAAGTAATAGATTTCCTGCTTGTTAACCTTCTCCAGTAAACAAATATAAGAAGCATTTTTCCAAAATTTTTTCCGTACACCCGAAACTGTAACACAAACTATAACAAACTGTACATTTTACATATATTCATTCAAGTCAAGTCTCTCTAGAAATTCATGGTTGTAAATCTGGTAAATTCGAAAGTTTCTGTATATATTCTTTCTCGTGAATCTCCTGTCCCCCCTCCCGCCCTCCCGCCCCCTTCGGGGCTAGTAAAATTTCAATTTCGTAGAGCACGTTGATAAAAAAAGAAAGGAGAAGAAGAAATCTGGCACCGGCAGAATCGAATGAAAATTTCGCAAATCCGAGCGTACATACGCCATCTCCAATCAACCTTCATCCCCTACACCCTTGGACATACACTTGCCGAACCAAACTCCCAATTTACCCTCTCCCTCTGTCCAAATCAATTTCGATTAGTCCCGCCTTAGGGCTCCATACACATCGGGGCCATTCGCCAGTTACACCGGCGCGCAGGTCTCGGATTCCATGTTCGAAATTCACCCGATGCCAAACACCCAAATTCCCGTCGCCAATTGCCGCACCGTATCTCTGATTATATAAACCCCTATGCCTCGCAAGGCGATCTCGCAATTGTCATTTTATATTTGTCAAATCGGCGGTTGGTGGTTGGTTGTCGTTGCTCGAGATATTTCGCATAACGTATCCATTACACCGTTCCAGTGTCAATCAACGGGGACAGTGAAGCAAATAGGCCAGTAATTACTTTAACCACTGGTCAGACCCAGCTGGTTAGACGTCCCTGAGAACAAAATTTCCTCGTCAATAGTCTGTCGTGATCACGTGTGCTGTTCCTACGAGAAAATTCACAGCTACGTGCGAGAGAGAGGGAGAGAGAAAGAGAGGGAGAGAACATTTTTATCACGGTTTATTAAACATGAAGATTACACGGTGGAGATGTACGGTAGCTGTAGGTTCATTTTTGTTAATTTCCATGGCGTTTGGTAGAAAAAGAATTATTAAACAATGTTCGTTGAATCATTTATACATTATGTATTATATGTAAATAATTTATCTATTTATTATAATATATCGTTATACATGATCGAACATATTGCGTGTGTATTACTTAATTATATAGTAATTTATACTGGACTAATAAAATTGAATACTATTTTGCTTTATATTTTACATTTTCTTCGATAAAAATTACTGAACTTAAGCCAAATTAGAATTCTAAAATTAAACAACATAAAAGTTTGCATTGTTACTATGTTAATGGGATGGAATACTTGAATTTCGCTGAATTTTTGCAGTTTACAAATGAACGAAGGATTTGAATAAAATACAATACATAACGAAAGAACTTCCTCATTAAAAATGAGAGCGCGATTCTGTATAGATTCTGATGAGCAATTATGTATTACTGAAATACCAAAATGTATTATTTTACATACTCTCGCAAGACTGTCAAATCAATCACTGTGATTCGATCGAACAAAAATTCCACAATCAAGCGATCTATAAGCAATATGAAAAATATTTTTTTTTTTTTTTATATTATAAAAAATTGNACATTTGTAAATCCGGAAAATGCCAGATAATATCGAAGATTGATGAACTCGGTGGTAATCGGGAGGCTTGGCTAGGGATTGACGGGTGGGCGGGTAAGTGATGATCTGCAGGTGACAACAATTGTCTTCCTCGAACATCCTGGTTGACGCACAATAGCCGCAACGTTAGCCAACTCAGGCGAACTGTCGAAATCCGCAAGTTTGTAAACGCGTTCCCGTCGCCAGCATTCGAAACGGATCCCGAAATTATCTATTTAACTTTGTTCGCCGATTATCTGCTGTTTTTCTACCAGATTTTTTTCCTTCGCCGGTTGAAAGTCGTGGTTTCGCTCGGCCAAATAAGTCAGACGGCCAACCCTTGCCCGGATAATCCCTGGCTAACGACCGATATACAGTTAAAAATCTGGGAAAATTGTGTATCCGGGAACGAGGCGTGGAAAGAAAACAGCTGATCTAAGGACAGCGGGAAGAGGCTGTTGGAGGTCGTTGGATGATGTTTTACGCCGTTAAAAAGCGAAATGCAAAAATGCGCTGGAAATATTTGACACGTAGACACTCGACGAACTTTCAAATTTGATCAATAATTGAAGAAGATCGACGTAATTTCACTTTTTTTCTTTCTCGATTCTTTTATTCATTTCGACCTCGATTTCTCTTCATCTATAACGAATAAGACAGCAGTCGCCTTAATCGTTCACTTAAAAATTAGAGACTTCTACGAAATTCTTATAAAAAAGAAACAAAACGGATGTTATGAAAAAAAACACAAGATCGTTATGAAAAAAAAAAAACAAAGAACGGACGAATATCTGATCAAATAATCGCTTCAACAACTTCATTAACTCGAAGATGTCCTCAAATAATGATTGCCAAGTTCATGCCCGCGTAAATATAATAATTAAAACACAAAATAATTCAAGGAGGGAAAATAAGTATGCGATATCATCAGACATCTCTTTCGAGACCGTTCTTCGATTCAAGATAGCAGAATTGCTCCTTTTCCACCTCGATTAAACGCCGCTGATAATTTTTTCATCGAGTTGAAACGATTTGCATATCGACTCCCAATCATCCGACAACACATAATCGTGCCGATCACTCAATTTGGCAGGTGTGTCTTCTGATAATTAAATTCCCTTTCGAAAAATCTTCGAATCTTCTGTCAGCAGTGTTTCGAATTCGTTTTAACAACTTAATGACACGTTAAGCCTGCTGTTTAACATTCGAGTAACAGCTCAATAAATTTCGTCGGTTGTATTGTGTTTCGCATTTTCATTGCGAATTTTTATTCTGATTGGAAGAATAGAAATTATTTAATAAACGAATTATGAGCAGTAAAACAATGAAGTGAAATAAATTGGCGTCGGAAGAATAAGTGGATAAATTTAACATCCAACAGACGAGATTAAGAAAATAAATAAATTACAAAAATATGTCGATGCTTTTATCATTTGACGATTTTACATCTCTTCAAAGTTATATTATATTTTTATAACCGTTCTGTTCAAAGAAGTACTTATTCCAGATTATTAAAGGATTGGAAAAACATGAGTAATATACGTAATGTCGATCTCAGTGTACGGATAACTAAAAGTATTTTCTCAGCATGGAATGTAAAAAGTTGTATGTATAAACGATCAACTTTTTTGATGAGCAAATGATCGTACGATGCTAATCGATAAACCGATGAAAACTTACAAAAAAACGATTATACACCGAGCGAGAAACAGAGTCAAGTGGTTTCTAGTGACAACGTAAGGAAAATTGCAATTAATTCAATGTATCTTTTATTTATTTAAATATTTTCGTATTTATCGATTTCAATAATTTTCACTGGTACGAAGTTTCGTTCGAAAATTACATACTCAGTAAGAAAATTAACAATTCTTCCCGATTCGCTTGAAACAAGAATAACTTCTGCAAATTTAGTTAAATCTTCAAATTGCAAGAAACTCATTCTTTAATTCTTCTTTAATTTAAATTAGATCAAAATATGGGCAATACCTATATATCTTACATTTACTTTGAATCTATCTAAATATCTAAATCTTATAAAAATTTACATACAATCGTTACACGTAGAGTAAAACGAACAATGAACGTTTAAGTTTAAAATCCACGTTTCTTTTCAAGTATTCGAAAACTCGACGAATGTGTGCACATTTTTACGACTAATTGCACGTTAATCGACAAATTCTCTGTGGTTTGCTTGGTTGCATCAGTCAACAAACTTTCAATTGCTCGTTTCAAAATTCAGCTAAATCGCTGATCCGTGCCATTCTCGCGAAAACGACGCGACGTCGTTGCGCGTGCAATTTCCTCTCGTTGATTCGAATATTTCGCAAATCGTATATCCGCTCGGTGGAACGAGCATTACCACGTAACTGGTTTCGCGAGTCGGGGCACGGAAAGAGGGGAGAGAGAAAGAGGGAAAAAAAGAAAAAGAAAAGAAAAGATAAGAAGAAGCAAGAGGAACAACAAGTGGAGGAGGAGGTGGAGCAGAGGGAAGGTCAGAAGAGGGGGAGAAGGAGGGTGGCTGGGGGATGAGGGAAGAGGCAGAAAACCAATATGAAATTACCCTCGCGCGAGCGAGCGCCAAATTGCAGGTAATAAAGAGGGCCGATAAACAAATGAAGCAACGAGAGGCGCGAGGCGCGGCTTCTCCCTCGAAGGGACGAAAGAGAAAAAGAAAGAGAAAAAGGGATGAGGGGAAGGGATGAGAGGAAGATGAACCAGGGGAGGAAAAGAAGCACCTCCGTGTCCGTGTGTACCGCAAAACAAATACTCCGCGGTCGCGATTGAACGAGCCAAGGGGAGAGAATAAAAAAAAAAAACCGCCGCGTCGACTGAACGTGGCTTTCGTCGGTCGCCATTTTCGTGCTCGGTTCTCTGTCTAACAATAAGCGACGATCTTCTCGAGAGCTCACGCTTGAAGAAGCAATGTATTTAGTGAAATGAAAGCTTTAGATTAAATTTATATATATTAAAACGTTACATGAGGATCTTGAAGAACAAAGGAGGATAACAATCAAACCAAATAAATGTTAGAAAATAAAGTGAAACAAAATCCGACGAATCGAATTGCACAGTTGAAATATTGAAGAACCGAATAATCGATAGTACCTCCCTTCCTAGTAATTTCAGACTCGTTTCTTGTTCTAAGAGATAAGAAACATTTTCGAAGAACAATGATTGCAAACATTCGCGGAATGAACGTGCACGAAGAGGGGTGGTCTTCGACATATGTCACGTTAAACGAAGGGCTGTTCGTACGGACAGAAGTTGACGCATTATAATTTTACGCCGGCAGTGGGTAACCGGCGAACTTTTCCTCCTTGTTGCGAGTCCTTTCAAAATGGTCGTAAAGTGAAAAATAAAGTATAGCTGGGCTAACGAGTAGCCAGCGGGTTTCACAGTTAAACGGGCACTAACGATTCCAGCGTAGCCAGCAACGACCTGTCGCCATCGCGAATACACCGCGTATTACTGTCAATCACACGATAAAGAATATTCGACGTTTAACTGAAACGACGTTTCCCTTCCCGAGACACGGGAATAATTCTTCGGTAAGGATAATTAATATTGACATTTAGTATCGACGGATCCCAAAGAGTTGCTAAGAAGATTCAGTTTGAAGGAGGATCGATGAAATTTATTTGCAATTTCTACGCTCTCCTGCTAGAAAATGAGCAATGAAATTTAACAAACCAATTCTAACACAATTCTAAGACTTCTTTACCATACACATTAGATAATTTTTTGATGAGCTTGCACAGAATTTTCTTTCCTTTAAATAAGGAAAAATATGAAATAATACAGTAAAATACGACAAAAATGTTCCTTTTTAATTCTCCCAATTTTAAGATCGACGCCAAAAAAAAATCCTGCGGTTTAAAATGAATTTAATTACACGTGAATTTTGAAGACACACATGTCTATAAAAACCTATAAAAAAAAATACTAAATAATAAAAATTTGTCTTTGGTCAACCGAATATAATTGAATTGTGCACGAGGGTTCGAACGAACCTACCAACAACCCCTTCCTCGTCTTCGTCAAACCAATTGCAGCGAAATCGTTAGAAACCGAGCCAGGGGAGAGAAGGTCGACACAGTAGATGGTAATTTGCCAATTAATTAACCGTTAGAATCGCGACGGGACGGCACGCGATCCTCGAGGACGGCGTCCCGCTACGGTTGGGGCAAGTTGGTCAGCGGCAGCGTCGGAGGCTCCGAGGGATCCGCGATCTCGAGCCAAGATGGCCGCCCGTACGGCCCCCCTGGCCTACCAGCCACTTTGGTGGGGGTAATGACGCTCATCACCCGACAGTGTTTTGCTATACCAACATCGGGCCCCGAGAAGATCGGGCCCGTCTCCCTCAAGGAACGAAAGAGACCGAGAGAGATCTGATCTCATCCGCGATAGGGAGGCTCGGTGTCCTCCCGCCTCCTCACGCTCCCAAAGAGCCCTCCACCACTTTCAAATTCCACCTCCTTCACCTTCTTCTCCTTCTACCGAGCTGACCGTACGCCTCCTCCTTCAGTCTTGTCCTTTCTCCCTTTCAGAAAGATTTTCCTCCGGCCTCGCGTCTTCATCATCCTCTGCTACTTCTTCCTTTTCGGTTCTTTTTCTCTGACGGTTTTTTCCCCTCCTGCTTCTTGACTACGGTATTTCAGGCTTTTAGACTTTTCTGAAAAGGCGAATTGCAACCTCTGCTTCGGAAGTGAAGATTTGAGAGAGCAAGTTCGAAGGTTTGAAGTAGTGTTGTTCAGACGGAAGGAAGAGTTGGTTTCGAAAAGTAAATGGGTCAATCGAATGAAGTTTGATTCACGGAAAACGGAGCATGGTAATTTCGTTCTTTTGGGGGAGGAGAGGTGACAGTGAAGATCTTATGACTTATTTATCTTCTCTTTGTCCTTCCACTTTTGTTAGTTTTTTGAAAGCTCCGATGAGTGTACAATATCTGGAAAATACTGGATTCGGAAGACCATAAGTCTCGAAATTCTAGACATAATGAAAAACATGTAGTATCGTACGAAACAAGGGATACTAGATGTAGAAAACTCTGAAAAAAATCCAATAATTCATAATGCAAAAGTAATAATTACACGATACAAAAGAATTAAAATAGGTACAATTCAGTATCTATTTAACCAAAATATTCACCAAAATGTCAGAGTCGAATGAAATTTAACAAATTTGGAAAGCGAGTACCAACTTCTCAGCCGGATTTCATACTTGCCCATCGTCTTCGTTTCACGTTTTCATTTCCGCGCGCGTTTAATAAGATCTCCTCTTCAACTTCATCTTCGCGCGTAGACAGGCCGGATCGCCTCCCCTTTCATGCCGATAATAAGCTTTTCGCCGGAGACGGAATCGAGACGCGGAAGATCGATCATAGGGGGCTAATGGAGCCACTCCATGCGGAGGTGGCTGGTTCGGGCTGGGCATATTTCACGCGTGAATTCTTAATTCCCTGCGCGGCGAGGGGGAAGAAGAAGCGAAAGCGGGAACGCACACGCGCTGGATTGCACGCGTTACTTCGATATGATTTATCGAGCCTGGAACGGAGTTAATGAGGGAACCGTTTAAGAGGCGAGCAACTCTTTTAAAAATAAGGCTCTGGCCTGCACGGGGCCAGAAATTAAAAAATAAATTGTGTACCGTTGGACCTGCAAGAGAGGATTCTCGAGGGAATTCCCCTTTCCGGGCGAGACGCACGTTATTGGAACGCAGATTTTTATACAAATCCGTACAAATTTGTATAATGAAAGGGATGAAATTCAGATACAGAAAGTATTTGAGTAAAATACTGTAGCATTTGCGGAACTTCGATTTTTTTAGAAGTGTATAAAAAAGTGTAAATATATACAATGAAAATGACCTGTAACACAAAGTGAAAAAAATACAGAGAAAAATTAAAGATCAATCGAACTACAATCTAATCAAATCAATAAAGGAGATATAACAAAATATCTAGAATCAAAACAACACGCAAGACCAAGTGAGAAAGAAAAAAAAAAAAAAAAAAAAAACCCAAAAAANCAAAATTACGAAAAGAGGAGCAAAGAAAAAAATAAATAAATAAACACAGATATGTATAAAAGTAGAAGAAGCGAAGAAGTGGTCCAAAGGTGGTGGCGAAGTAGCCGAACGAGTCATTAACTAGACGTAGCTCTAATGAATTCCGTCTCACCATGGTGAATCCCACCGGTGGAAGAAGTGTTGGCCTTCCTCGGGCTAAGGGACCGGCTAGAGGACTCCTTTCTCGTTAATAAAAGGCAAGATGGCGGCCAGCAGGGGGTCGGTGAGCCAGCGTGGCCCCCCTGCGGCTTTGACGGCTCTATCCTGGTCTTGTTAGGAGGCGGACGAAGAGGCAAGAATTCCATCCGCCAATTGTGGAAAAGAGACGAACGAGCTACGAACGGCTCCCGTGGCGATGCGCCGAGGTGCAGCACGTCACTATCGCGCGCCTAAACACACCTCGTGCATCATTCCACCGATGCTCCTTTGTTTTCTTCGGCCGACCTTCATCCTCCACAGGATCTCTCCTCGCTGCCGCTGCTCCGGGGGTGATCGCCTTCTCTCTTTTTCCCTAACATTTCACGGCTTTCCAATCCCATTTTGCGCCCCCGTTTGTTTCCCCTCGTTTCTCGTTCTATAGTTTCTCTTTTTTTCTTTTTGTCAAAAATTTCGTTGATTTTGCTTACTTTCCGCTGCTGGTCGAAGATTTCGATGTATTTACATTTTATATGTTACATAATATATTATTTAGTTCTACAGAAAGATGCAATACACCTATATATTTCATATTTTAATCTTGTGACGATGGTTCTTAATCTTTCTTGATCATCGTAGATAATTTTTATTGAATTTATTGAATCATCGAATTATTGAATTGTACGATGTATTATATTATTAAGTCAAATGCTGTTTGAAATAATCAGTCGGAATTCATTGTTTGGAATTATTATTTTTTTTTTATTCCATGTCAAATGAGTTTGCAAACAATGGGATTAAGAAGCAGCGGAATACAGTAAAGGAATAAATTTACAAATTCAACAGGAATGAAATTAGTTCTACTAGACTCAATCGCATTTTGACATTTGATCATTTCAATGAAATTGTTAGAAACCAACTGCTGACTGTTCAAAAAGAGAAACGTTGACGATCCATGGCACAAAATATCCCAAGGAAACGACAAATAACAGAAGAAAAAGGGAAAGAAAGGAAAAGGAGTCACTCTGCCATTACCATTATATGAATTAGCATAAACGATACACCGTAATCAGCCACCTGAATAAGGAAGAACGCCTCAATTACGACTGAACATCATCTCAAAACATTTTACGCGTCCACGGTTGAATATCATCCTCCCATATGGACAATTTCCTCTCTCTTGAAATTTGCCATTCGTCTCACACGCGATTCATTATTCGTACTTGAAAAGTATCTCATCCAACTGGCTCTTCCCGACCTATTGTGCATTATGCAAAAGGGCCCGACGCGTTGCGAAACATCCAGTTTCCGGAAGACGAAACAAAGTTGCGCAATTTTCTTATCAGCTGTCGCGTTGCACACGCGAGCATACGAAAACATTACGAAAGATATCGGTACACTGAGGGAAGTAAGGGGGACGACCGACACTTTTGCCATCGGCTCGCATTATAATATTTTCGCTCGTTTCAAACACTTGGCTGGATGCACGTGGTGTGCCATGACCAGGCCCCGAGGACATGCCTCGCAGTAGACGATTCTTATCAAAAGTGAGACGAAAAAGATATCTGCGTTTTTGGATAATTTGGATAATCATTGGTGGGTGTGCCGGTTGTAACATTAATTAAAACTTTAACTATGATTGTGGACCTTTGTGTAAAATTGTATTTCTGTGGCAATAATTTGAAATGCAGGATCTAGGCAGAGTTTGATTATTTACTGCATATAATGTATTATTATCTATTGCAAATAATTTACTATGTATTATAAATGGATTTAGATATTTTGTATATTTTGGTGTATTATGTGCATCGTGTGTATCTTTGTATTTTATATACATAAAAATTCGCAATCAATCTACAACTTTAAATTAAAAAGTTTTAAATAATTTATCTTATAGCATAATTATAGCACATAATTTCGAATAATGAAGTAACACAATGAAATGACAATTTACAAAATATATATTTTTAAAAATAAACTAGAAAACTTTATCGTTCTACAGCAAATGCATTTACTCTGCTTTCGTCGCAAAAATAATCACAAGCAAACACAATCATCGGCACGTTCCTAAATTGAAATAAAACAATAAAATAAAGGGTTGATCGATTCTAGCGTCAAATGTCCTAATGCCTGCGGGCGTACACGAACTGTGTAGATCGTTGTCCTTGAGTGTGAAGATAGTAAGTTCGATGTGAAGATCGAGAAGCACTGGTCGATCGTCCAGATTCCTCGCGTCTCGTTCTGTACCAGTCATTATTTTTAATAAACGCGACGCGTCCGCGGGCATGGATTGTGTTTCCATGGGTTTCCAGTTGGACGAACAGATTATCTGGTTAACCAACGTCACGTTTAAACACCCACCGATTAAACGACGTCGATAAAAGTGCCGAGCTTACTGTGATCAACCAATCATCCAAGTTGTACGATGTGAACTGCAATGGCTGCTCGATTTCCGACAGCTGGAGCAGTCTCGAGCGGATTATGGACTGACCTAATCTCTGTACAAATCGGACGAATCGGTAATTCCAACGTCCACGATCGGTAATTAACGATTCAGTTGAAGTTGACGATCGATTCGACGACTTCGATCGTTCTTTCTAACGCGATACTGATATTGTGAGGATTCTTTATATATTTTCATCGTCACAAGTTTCGTTGTTTATTTTTTATTATACGTTCGTTTGTTGGGAAAATATTTTTTCATGAAGTAATGGTATTTAATTTGATACTTTCGGTATTTGCTTCTCTTTTCTCGAATGTTAACGAACAGTTTTTAGAAGATGCATTTTTAAAATATTTTGATGAAAAATGAATTTCACGATAAAAAAAAAAATAAATGAATGAAACAAAAATTCGTCATATTTTCTAAAATATGAAAACCCACGGTTTCCTAGTTTCTGATCCTTGCTCCAATTTCTACAAAAATATCTACAGACTAAAAATCCCATCGAAGTAAGAATAAATTCGACAAATATTCATAATCTTATGTGGCTACTCGCAGAGCACGCGAAGCAGGAAGAAATCGAAGAGAAGAGAAAAGAAGGGAAGAATCGCCGTGCGATCCACGAGAGTCAAGAGGAACGAATATACGCTGTCGGCGTTAAAGAGACGCCTCGCTTCGACGCCCACATCGTTCTTCGTGGCGCGGTAATGACCGCGACGCCGTGCAACAAGAAGACCGGCAATAACCACGGCACAGAATAAACTCGTTGCGACAACCGCTCGTCAGGACGCTTCCACGTAAGTGACCATTTACCAGTACCACGCTTCATCGACGATGCTAACGACTGCGACGTCCAGCAAGCATCTCGTGATCTTACGAACCATTCTTCGTCATTACCACGGAAATGGCCACCTTCCTTTCCACGGTCAGATTAGATACTCCTCGTGCACACGTGGATTTAACCGCGAGGGGCGGTGGTCAATTTTTCCGTCGAGTTTTTCTCCCGTTGCAGAATGCCATTTTCTGTTATTTTCTTTTTAATCTTGCTTTTTGTTTTCTCTCTTTTTTTTTGTATCTTTTGTTTTTAATTTGTAGAAAGATGGAGGAAGCTCGGTTAGGTTAAGTTTTAGTATTTGATATCTGTCTTAAATGGATTTGTTCTTAAATGTCTCGTGGTTATTTATTGTTCTATATCTTGATTGTTGTACGAGTTGGAAGAAGTTGAGAATATTGGCAGAAATGTTTAGACAAAATAAACCCTTGGTTTAAAATTTCTGTATGATGAAGTACGCGTTTGAATAATATGAATAGTATGAATATATAATATAAATATGATCATGTTTGAATAGTGTGATATGTTCGAGTAATTTGTGATGTGCTCAAATGTAGAATAATATTTAATTTCACACAGAATTTGAATCATCAAACATACAGCCACTCACGAAAATGACTTGAACTCTTCATGAATATATTACATATCCCATAACCAATGTCTCCTGCTGGTTGAATTCATTTATTTTTGAACCTAATCTTTTATCATGCGAACGAAAAGTCGCTACTAGATAGAGAGAAGAATCACTGGAATTCCTATTACGTGAACTCCGATTATATAAAATATTTGTCTGAAATTACTAGATTATAATTCGACAATAATGGAGTTCGACAAACATGATT
>NIPQ01115002.1:0-13824 GCA_002806875.1 Lepidotrigona ventralis hoosana
AGGGGGAGAAAAGGATATCTTGCGTTCAGCCGACAGCCTGGCCCTTTTTTATTCGCCGAATAATGATAACCTTCCTTCTCGCGAAATATCGAGCAAAGGGATTAGGCGGATTACAGGGTTGGGGAGGAGGGGATCGATTATATAGACGTACGTCTCGCTGTCGAGCTCTCGAATGGACACCTTTTACCGCACGGATCGAGCGTTCCGCTTCTCGTTTCGAATATAATCGCACGACGTTCAATTCAATCTAGCGGATGGATCAGTGGATTAATCGTCTTATTTGAAGTAATAATTGGATTGCTTGCGGATGAGATATTAAAGGGTAAGGAGAGAGAGAGGCTGTTTTTGTACGAAATAGATATATTTTAATGTGCAATTGAATTGAGCGAGTTTTCTGAGAAAGCGAATCTGTAACGTGTGAAAATCGTCAGACTGAAGATGACCCTCTTATAAATAAATAGCATCGAAAATTTTTTTTTTTTTAGTACGACTCACAATCAGAAATGTATATTTTATATGTAGAATAATAAATAAAAATAATATACTTTTGGATCGGTAGAAAGGTATGGAAAGACGCAAGTATCAAAAATCAAAGTGACGGTGACTAGACTGCAGAGATATATCTACCGAAATTCATTTTCAAAAATAAATATAAACTTAAACTCGAGATACGTTTCACTTGTTAAATAAATGTTGCTACCAAGAAGATTTTATATACTAAAGATCCACGATTCACTAACTACTTTGAACATCGTAGCAAATCAAGGATCACGATCGTCTCATCTTAATTCTAATTTAAAACTGCCGGAAACGCTTTTATCGCGTTTACAATTTCGCGTTTCCGTGCCAGAAGGAAGTACCAGCGAAATATCATTACATTTGCAAAACAGCGACGAACCATTTGAAATTAACGAGTCCCCTTTCATTTTCGTATCTCTCCGGAAAAGCGTCTCGACTTTAATCCGGAATTTTCGAGGTACCCGCGTCTGGACACTTTTTACAAGCTGGCTCCAGCCATCCTCCTTTGAACGAATATTCAAATTAGCCCCAAAATTCTCTGACGATGGTCGCTGGCCAATCGAGTCTCGGGAAACCTAGCCAAACGTGGCTCCGTGTCGTTCGAACACGTTTTACTCGATCGTTTTGTGGCCCGTGTGTTTCGATATATGCTAACGACAGCGAAATCGCGCATACGAATGGCGAGAAATCAGTTTCGAGAGCATTCCGCTGGATCAAGAGCTTTCAGAGAGCGTGCGTTCTCGAGATGTATCGCGCGGATCGGTACACGTCGGGGAAGAATCGCGCCGATAACCATTTTCAATAACGAATGACTCTATGTATGTATCGAAGTTGCTCAAGACGCGACGAGACTAAAAGACATGGTCGATGTCCAGGGAAATTCAACTCGCAAGGGTGGCTGCGTCGAAGAAAAAGATGTAAATAATGGAGAGACTACAGTTTTGATCGTATACGTGCGTTAAAGTGAATTCGTAAAATTTAAGAATTTGGTTTAAGTTAGGTTTGCAAAAGATTGACAATCGTTGTGTTAACTCAGAGGATCTTGGAATTTTGGCAGGTTGTAGATCTTTGTGTGGCAGAGCTTGTTTCTGATATTTTTTATAAACATGCCTGACACATTATTCGACCAATGGAATTCGATCTGCAATATGAATCTTCTTTTATTAAGCGGGTATTATTAAGAGTTTTATTTCAAGTCGACAAACATAAACTTGTTTTCCATTCTGAAGTAAATTCTGCATCCGCGGACATCATTCTTACTCGAGAAAGATTGTTGAAAAAATTCAAATACCGAAATAAAAATTGCCCGACTATTGCAAAACAGTAGAGAGAATATAAATTACCAAATGGTTACTTATTAGTCAAACAAACGTTTCATTAAGAAATGGCCCAGCAAATTTTGTCTCCCTTTCATGTTATATTTAATCTTCTTCGTGAAGGTTGAATCCTTCTGCAAAGAGAATAGTCAGGAGACTCGTTTCTGTGCTCTGCTTCAATGAAGAAAGAGTCAACAGGGACGTTTAAATCTTCGTTCAAGAAGGAAACCATCGAGATAACCGAAGAAAGTGGGCTACGCCTAATTGCGGGATACCGTGGCCAGATGATGATGGCGAACGCGAGAATTATGTGAAGCACGTTTGGATCGTAAAGAGGACAAAGGGAGGACTGTGTCCTCCGCATTGCGGTAATTTAGTTTTCGGGCCGTGACCATACCTCGCCGGCGAGATTTTCGACTCGCTACTCGGGTCCTCCGGTATTTTCTCCTCGCCGAACCTTCCGCCGATTCACTTCCAAACACGAAAGTATTTCCAGAACGAAGTGTCAACAACTGGAACCGTGTTCTATCTGTCCTCAACCCAGAATGAGTACTTGAACTCAACCTCAAGTGTGAGTTGAACTGTGAATTTTACGTATGTGTGTGCATCATGCGTGTTATACAAGATGTTTGGAAATTTTATAAGATGATTATTATATATCATGTTTGGAGTATATTCTAACTGGTAAACAGAGTTAGAAAATGCGTGAATTTCTTCCGCTCATTACGCAGTTTCAACATTAATTATAATTATTAACAAACTGCGGATTTTTATGCATTCGTAGCGGGAAGTTTAAAGATACAAAATCGCACAGAATGCAGGTAATACGAGAAAGTATGTAAAAAAAAGAAATTTGAAATACAATGCTTTTCGTAATATTTCGTACGAGAAACAATTTTCTACCCAGGTTTCGGTTTTCTTTTAATTACGTTTCCGCAAGTGTACGATTTTGCATAAAAATCCGCAGTCTAATTGTTGGTTAAAATTATTCTGATTATTCAGCGTGAATTTTGATTTTCCGTGTATTTCCGAGAAGAAAATCCACCCATATTTCTCGTATGAATATTTGATTCAAATAATAGATATTAGCATTACTTTGTTTCCATGCTGCAACACCATCGCACAGATAATATCTGTGTCGCGTGTAATAGAATTCGTAATTCAATTCAACGTGTAATCCAACGTAATTATAATTCAATATAACATTAACCTAATTCGTATAACAATTACAGTCCGTTATAATCCGATAATTGGCCTGTAAGAAATACAAACACATAGAAATGGCACCGAAAAGCCATTTCTATTCAGCCAGGAAAAGAAATTTCTCTCCGTCCGAAAAGTTCACTTAACGTTGTACAACAATATTCGTGTTGAACGTGCTCCACATTTTCCATTCTCTCGCAGAAGTAGTCAAAATCAAAATAGCAGCGCTATTTTATTACCACCTGCATTGTCCCGAAGAAAAACGTCTCTCTGATGCTCCATCCCCTCTAAACGAAACGTGACTACATTCGACGCCACACTTTCCAGCGGGAACGTATTTTTCGAAAAATTAAAATCCTGCCCTCCGGTCGGTTGTCGTTCGTCGACCAGATTTTGCTCGACCAGAGAGAGAGAGAGAGAGGAAGAGAGAGATCGATCATTTTGTCGCATTTTGTAGTCGGGACAATGGAATGGCGAGTGAAAACCACGTTCGTACCGATGACGGTGAGCAAGGTTCTGGCACCGGAACTTAGAAAGAACTGCCCCTTAAGTCGGATTAAAGGAATGAATATTAATAGCGGGACGAAGTCGCGTCACGTCGGTGGAAAAAGTCGGGCCGATGGAGTTGCTCGTTAAAAGGGAATAATCGACTAACGATGAGGAATCTAGGCTGCGCGAATCACTTTCCTCCGTCTTCCGTTCATTTGTGAAGAAAGAAAAAAAAAAGAAAAAAAAGAGAAAGAAAAATATCGAAACAATGACGAAACTTTAAGAGGGGAACTTTAATCAGGGCTAGAGTTTGAGAAATTCTCAGGCAACTGAATTCAATGTTCAATTGCTTGACTTTAATAATATCAATAGTAAGATACTTTGATCGTTCTAGCGTTGAATTCTTTATAAATGTGTATGGTTCTTTTCTTATTTGGTGTTCAATGCACAATATAAATCGTGAGCACGAGTGATGATAAATCACGTGAAATGAAATAATTTAATTTCTTCTCGTTTAATTTAATCATCGTTTTAAATGTTCCAGAAGTGCAGGAACGTGGATTAAAAAAAAGAAAAAAAAAATAGGAAAGTCTGTTTCCTTTCGAAACTAAAAGTTTAGAGGAAAAGTCAAAGTCAAGACAAGATTGAAAAAACGACTTTTTAATTGCACATTTTTGACAAAGAACGTTGAAGTTGAGTACGAAACTTTTCAAACACTGTGTTTGCAGATTGGTTCCTTTTCTTGCTCAACAAGGAATCAGTCATTAATTTAATAAAAATGTCCACAATAGAATTACTATATCGATGCATGTAGAAATATCGCGATCTACAACGAGTAAACTGCACTCGTCAGATTTTCACAAAACACTATATAAATTGGACGAATTCTGACTGTTAAATATCCAACCTACCAAGTCCCACTTTGAAAAAGTGTACAAAATTGTGCCAAAAGCATGTACAATACAAAAACATATAAAATTAATAAATGTCGATCGTAACTTTCTCAACATTCGATACCGATACGCTTCGCCGAAGTTCGCTCTCGCCCTGTTTCTGTCTCTCTCCCGTAAATTTCCACGATCGTTTCGCAATCTCATCGATCATCCTTGAATTTTTAAACTTTCCACGACGGCAGTCCCATCGGGATTGAACGAATTTGAGAGGATTGGATTCGTTAGCCTTTCGTCGTCTCCTCGTCCCGTGATCGCGAGAGCAGTTCGAAAGACGCAAATGCGCGAGCATCGACGAAGGCAATCCTCGCCTTGCGGGAATATCCCAGTCACAGGGGCAGGTTCTCGGATTTTAATGGCGTCGGAATATTGCGTCGCGTGAAAAACGACCGGAGATGTGGCATGAGACAGGCGAGGATCCGAGGCGAAGGAGCCTTCTAAATGCTTGGCTCGACTCTCGGGGAACCGCGGTCGACATTATTTACGGTGGAACGGGGATGGCCGGCTTGTCGCGTGGTCGTTGCTTAATCGCCCTTCTAATCCATCGTGATCGTGGCTGCTGATCGGCCGCCTTCTGGATTAGCCGGCAAGATTAATCGATCGCTAGCACGCGAGCACTAGTAGCTCCGTGACGAGATCATTCGAAACCTTAAACCTTCTCTCTTTTCGTTACCAGTTGTATCTAAATCTCTCTGCATTGTCAGTGCAGTGACCGTTCGTTTCTTCGGGTCGATTTAATCCAATTCTCACTGTACCGTTGGCATCTTTGCCGCTGTTTTTTTTTATTCTTGGCCAACTGTGATTCCATTTTTCCTACTGATTTGTTAATATTAGTGTGTCACGTCAGGGCTGACCTGACGTGGGGTTCTAGGGAAAAAATAGTCTTGTCACGACGTTTCTATATTTTACGTAGATAATTAAAAATAGATAAATTATGGTTGGAAGAAAATGAATATTGTCGACAACAAAGAACAAATAACAGAAGATAATTAAACAAAAGTATAAAATGATATTGTAATAAATATGCACTTAATGTATGTAGTGTGTAAATTAGATTTTTTATTGTAATACGATATATAGATATCATGTGTCGTTATTAAATTAATTTACAAATATTATATACAGTTTATATATAAATATTTTAGAACGATTAAAAAAAAATGAATTTTATCGATAATAAAGAACAAATGACAAAGATAACTAAATATACAGTATGTATGTAATGAGTACATTAAATATTTCATTGTAATATTTTATAAGAATTAAATATTCCGTTTTATAAGAAAAACGTGTAAGTTTCACGTGTTAATTTTCAAGGGAAGAAGGTTATTAGTTAATTGTAGCTATTTAATCCAAGGTAAGAACTCTGATCGTTGTTATAAATAACTAGATATATTCATTGGAAATAGTGAAGGAGTAAGTATAAGAATAGAGAATAAGAATATACATACGACATTTTCAAAATATAAGTATACGAATCACACGACGTTATAATAGAAAATTAAATTAATTTAGTCGTTCGTGGACGCTCGTTCTCTGTTATCAGAATATAATAACAAATAAATTCATCGAAAATAGTGACTCGTATGTACATCACGCGCATTATATATTACAAAAATCAGGACTTGAAGTGTGAAACTTCGACCTATTTAGATTTAACCTGATACGCGTGTTATTTCCGCCGAGTCGAGGAATTATTTCGCGTCGAGCGACTCTCGAAAGTGGATCGCATGGCTGTTCGTTGGGCGAGACGAACCGGGAAAGAAAATTGCGAGAAGCGGAGCGCGTAACCAGAGAAAATTCAACGTTCCCGGGAAACGCAGGAGCCGAGATACGAGCGGAAAAATCTCGTATCCTACGGGACACATAAAAAAAGAAAGAGAGAAATGGATTGAAGCAAAGGAACAAACGAGAGAAAAAGAGAGAGAGAGAGAGAGAGAGAGACTGAGAAAGGAGTATTACAATTTCAAATGCAATTCCTTGGGCGTCTGGCTTCGACGGGCCACTCTCGACCTATCGAACTCGAAACGGTATCGGCGACACTGTGAAACACGCGGCGCGCGAGTGAAAAGCACGCGCGAATACAGGGTGTAACAGGGTCCCCGATGCTTTCCATCTTTCTTGCGCTTTCTCCTTACTGTTTCGCATTACCGGGATTAAACGGCACGGAAAATGGCACCGATATAAACGATCCGATGGAGAGAGGCGACTGTTCGATAAGCCGCCGTGAGAAAAACGACGTCGCTCTTAAAATAATGAAACGACGTTCGCGGCGGCCGCCTAAGGGCGTTCCTTAATTGGATGAAAACAATTAACGCGAGCCGAGTCCCTTCGCTGCACCTTCGAATTCCATTTCGTTATTAGACCCGTTTCTTTCCTCCTTTTCTTCTCCTTCTCTCTACTCTCTCTCTCTCTCTCTCTCTCTCTCTCTCTCTCGTCACAGTTTAGTTGACAATGCCGGAGAATCGGTGCTGGAAACGGAAATTTTGCGTAATTGCGACGACACGAGCAGAAGAACGGGGGGAAAAACAATAAACCATCGCAATCTNGAACGGGGGGAAAAACAATAAACCATCGCAATCTCCGTTGCGTTTGTCGATCGAACGACGACGTTTCGACAGGATTTTCCAACTCTCGAGTTTCAACACTCGGAGAACCGTGCCTCGGATAATTTTAATTCATTTGAACGTTTTGTTTGTTCCTTTCGTTTGGCGAGGGAAGGAAGGGGGACAGTTTTCACAGTTGAAAATATTAAATATTTAAAAAAAACGAAAGGATGATACAGAGGTGACGGAATAATAAGAGGAATACGTGTACGAGCTAATCCGTGAGATTGCTGGATCGTCAAGTTGAGGATTACTCCGAGGATTACTCCGTTCCGTGAACTGTGAACTTTTATCGTTCGTCGTTGGTTTTGTTCGAAATGTAAAAGGACGTGTCGAGATCTTTTGTCAATCAAACTGCAAAGGAAGTACTCGAGCCAGAATTTTAATAAACGGATAACTAAGTTAACTAGCAACAGTACGAATTATTGAAGTTTTCAACTTTGAGAACATTCCATGAATTCTTCTGTGAGAACATCGAACACTTCGCGTCAGTTCAGTTACTCGCCCCATCCTCGCAAGAAGGAGACATAACTGTGACAATTAATTGGAAAATTAACTTTCGATAGCAATCGATCAACGCACATTATGAATACAAAGGAAATACTACGTCACAAAGGCAGAGTTAGACATTCCAAATGAAGCGCAAATCACCTTTCAATTCATTTGCTCAAAGAGTAATAGTCAATATAATAATTTAACAGCAAAATTAATATAACCGAATTATTATTCCATTTTATTCTAGAATTAATATCCTATTGTTAGTACAATTATTGGATTTCGTATTCCGTATCTATTTCTATCAAAATTATCAAAGCTCGCTATCTACAGTGAAGAGCATATCACTACAAAGCTAATACAACTTCGTGAAAAATGATTGTATAAAATCCACTTCAAATCCTCTCATTTCAAAACGTGAAGCCTCTATTTTAATAGCCGTGAAGTCTTCTTCGTAAAAAATCGGAAGAAACATTTTCATCATATTTTTCTGTACTTCGAAAAGGAAAGAAACGCTGTGCGCTTATAAAAAAATTATCTGACGCGTACGATGAGAAAGCCTTTAAACTACGATAATGTGAAAATTGGTTTGCCAAGTTTCATTGCTAATGAGAAGATATCGAATCAAACTTCTTTTTGTCAAAATAGATCAGATTTTTTCTGAACGCGGAGCCACAAAGTTGCCTGAAACATGGCAAAAGATAGTCGAACAAAATGGTCAATGTATACGATGGGCCAGGAACATAAAAATACAAGGAAAAACTAATTTTATTAATTTTAAATTAAAATCAAATTGAAATGTTGAAATATAAAAATAACAAAAATTATGGATTCATCTTTTTGGCCCACGCTATGTTAATAAAGTTTTCGTTTCTCGTGAAAAATCTGCACGAATATCCCGCCTTTTCGCCAACCTGGTATTACTCGATTTCCATATATTATCATCTCCTATCCTTCATTCCGTATAATCGAGTTTTATTAATTTCCTTATTCATTCTTCGCCAATCACTTGACGTTCAAGTGGAAAATTTAACGAGGACCAGCTATCGCCGGTATGTTGATCTCATTCCATGAGCTCACGTCTTTCGAGACTAACAATAACGACGCGTCGAACACGGCCAGGCAGAATAGACGAGACGTCGCGATAACGAGGCGACGGACACAATCGTTACGAGGGGCGTCGCGCGTTTCAAGAAACGGATTATGGATGCCCCGACACCGCGAGATCCGCGTTTCTCCCTCGCGCTCGCGGACTATAAATCCGCGGGCACAATTTAGAGAGCGAGACGAGAGAGGAGGAGCGCGCGAGGACAAACGGCGGAGTTAAGGCGACGTTTTTACATCTCCTCGGAAGCGAACTGCCAGGGAGAAGAAGAACAAGAAGAAGCCCGGTAAACAGCGAGAAATTATTAATCCGTCTCGCAGGCAAAGTCGTGCTTTCCTATCCCTCTGATAACTGCGCGTCTTGTTATTTCCGCGGAACGAACTTTTCCGCGACAAATCGCCGGCAAATAGATTTTCTCGCTATGGCCCGCGGTTCAGCTCGGCTGATCGTTCTCCAGAGGAAAAATTCACGTCCAATCTTTCATTGTTTCATCTTCAATTTGAAGCAATACTCGCGATACTTGTCTTTAACAAATTGTTGGACGATGGTTTGATTGAACGACAAGTTTGTTTATTCTTTCGATGAACTTGGTTCAGTTTCACGTGTGGTGACTTCTTACGACGAATCTTCAGAAAATATACATATTTTCTGCATACGACTCCTGATCTAGGTATAAATTCGTGTGTTAGATTTTAACGAGTTGTTCGATTGAAACGATGAATTTATTTATTCTAGATGAAATTAGTGGCAGTGGTAAACGATGCAATTCGAAATCAAAGGTAATAATTATATTGCCAAATTGGAAGAAGTTGTTCCATTAAACGATGAAATTTATTTATTTAATACAATTATGTTATTAAATTTCCAATAAATATTCTTACTAAAAGAAGTATAGAATCTTACCAATATGCAGTGTTCTACGTCTTATATATTTATCAGAAATGTACCAAGTTTTTGACTGCTCATGTGTCCACAACTAAAAAAACTAAAACAAACAGAAATTGTTTTACGTACTCCAACAACCGAAATAATTCACATACTCTCGGTACGAGGAAAATTTGTCGGGGACGTAGCACACACGCCACGGTATCGCTGAAAAATTTTTTCGAAATTAGTTTCGCAACGCTTTCTTCCAAGGATGGGAAGATCGCGGGTTCGCTGGATCTCTCCCGAGGGATGCGCCACGGTGTAGGATGCCGGGGAAATTTATGGACGCTGGCCAACCGAATGCGCAAAACACGGACGCTGCGAGCTTAGGATTTATCGTTTCGTGGTGTTTCGTTTCGATGTGTTCCGTTTCCTCTGTCCGAAACGTAATTCCACGTTGCTTCTCTAGGTGCTCGCCATCGACTCTGCGTCGATCGAACACCCTTGAATCACGAAGGAAGCTCACATACACACATATACCATCAACTAGCCATCCCTCGGACACGTTCAAACCCATTCATCTGTTAGGCCAAAGCGACAATACACCTCGATTCTCCGAATCAAGTCACTTTTCTGTCTGTTTCTTTGATTTCCTTCTCTCTCTCTCTCTCTCTCTCTCTCTCTGTTTCTTGAGCCACGTCGAGTCGTGATACGGATAAATCGGCAACGTTTCGCAAGATGGAAACGCTGTCGGCAGCTAGGAAACGAGAGAAGCGATGGGGAGTTTTATTATACGGCCCTACGAGAAGCTGCTTCTCCTTGCCTCGCGTGTTAAATTATACTCTCCCTCCGTTCCTCTCGCCCTCCTCGCCGGTTTTACGTTCTCTTTATACGGCTGAATGCTGTATAAACAAGCGACGAGCCGGGATCACTCCCGGCCTGAATAGGAAGAAACGAATCGAAAGAACACATTTTATTACATTTAGCGGTGGAAATGAACACCCTCGTTTATACGTGTGTTAGGGTTCTCGCAGGAGTAGTTTAGAGAGACGACTGAGAGAATTATTATCCGCTGTGAAACTCGCATTGAAACTTGAAGAAGTAGCGTCGCGAAGCGGGCAGTTTCGAATACCAATGTGCGAATGTGTGAAGAGCTTCGTTTTCGAAAATAACAGCGCCGACGATAATCAACTCTTTCGTTTTAGTTTCAATCGTTGTCTTCGGTGGAACTTCAGAAACTTCGACCTCTGTCCTAATGATGAGTTTTGTTAAAAATGAAATTTATCGAGAGAAACGTAGTTTTTCAAAATTGAGAAATTGCATTCTGATTGCAGGACAAGAAGTTTCATTTAAAGTGTTACGATTTCGAAGAATCGTCAGCCAAGGTAAACGTATATTTTTCAATAAGGAAATTAAAGAATTTGATGCTGACTATAAATAAGATATCCTTCATATGCATTACATATAGATTATACAAATGTTTTGTAAGGGCAAATAGATGGTATTTATTCACATATTTACACATTCGCGAACTAAAAATAACGCGATTAAGAAAACTAACGCTAAAAAAGACTCACTTTGACGTAAAAAAAATATGCGTTTTTTCATTCGACTTAAGAAACATAGTTTTGCATTAACTCTTGTGCAACGGAATTAGTTATTTCGAAAAAGAATTTATTTCAATTACAAGAAATTGAAATACCCTGTTACTTAAGAAAGACAATCTTTCGCTATTTTTAATGTTATTTTAATAAGAAATAATATTTTTCAATCATCACTTTAAAGATCTCCACAAAAGATAAGACAGAAGAAAGAAGAAAAAAACTATTTATTTAGTTCTAACTTTTATAACTCTAATTCTCTATAACACGGAATCCCCATAACGTGAAATGTATCTCTCTCTCTCTCTTACTGTATTATTATTTAAACTTTCACGACTTCAAAGTGCCATCGATGTCTAAGAAAAAAACCCGCTTTCCCAATATCAGAATTAAAAAAAAAAAAAGGAGCCACAAGGTGTTCCTTAGACCGTGACAGTACGCCATGCTTCGCGAAAACAGCTTGCGGAAAACGTTGGAACGAAATTTCCTGGCATCTTTAGACGGGCAGACCGAGAAACGAGCGCCCCTAAGACGGGACATTTTACTACGGGCCAACTGATATGTAAATAAGACCCACGATGGAAGAAGGAGGAATATCCGCGGCTGTTCAGGGACGAGACGCTGCCCTCTTTGTTCGCATGTTCGTCGACATTCGTTTCCACCCGGTTTCAGACATCCCCCGAAATTCGCTCGGTTTTAACTGGGTCTACCAGGGCGGTGTACACGAGCTCCTGGTACGCTTTCGAGTCTGATTTACGTTGGCGGCTCGCGTAACACCGAGACTCTGCGATTTTTACTCGGCTTTTACCGGGTCATTTTTTTTTCCTCTCTCCTTTTTTCATCTACCGGAGGAACAATGGCACGGAATAGCTTGGTTTTATTGTGTTTCCGGCGGGTCGCGGCGGATATCGTCGTGATGGAAAACTGCCCGGTTATTAGCGTTGTTTGTTCCGAAATCTTTCCCCCGGCCGCCATTGCCCCATAATGCGCACCCCCCCCCATTAAATTCATTCTATACTATACTGGTTCCGCGAGTAACATTCGACGATAGTAGTAGTCTTCCCTCTCTACTTGCAATCGTTGTCGCGAATTTTCGTGTGTTTTGAACGATGCTCGGAAGGATATTTTATCCTATTGTTTAAAACTCTTGAAAAAATTAATCCTCTTGTTTTCCATGTACAAAGTGTCCCGTAACTGGTGGACATAACGATCTAGTAAAAGGTGATAAGTACGTGAAATAGCGAGTCGAAAAGGAAGAATAAAATTTTCTCGCCGAAACCTTCAAAAATTTATCAAGTCGTATTTGAATTTAGCTCTAGAAAAGAATAATTGACAGAGGGTTACTTTACGTACGAAAATAAGCAAAAAATGCTTCGTTTGCAGCGAGAAACTCGAGTTTGAATATTTGTATTCATGTGTGCCGAGGCAATTTTTAAATATATTCAAACATATTCAAATTTGGCCTGCTTTCTTGCCTTAAATTTTAATTAATTGAATTCAAATGTATTTGACAAATTTTCAAATTCGACTCGGGAACGAAGGCTTTGATGAAAAATTTTTCTCCCTTCATTCCGAGAAACTTGATTTTTTCACGTAGAATCGTAGGAATTGAATTTTTGAATATCGACGAGGTTTAATATAATGATAGAAACTATAAGCCCTACGAAAGACATTTTTCAACAGTCTTTTTCGGTATAGTTTATTTTATTCTACTCGCGTGAAAATCCCACGAAATAATATATCATTGGAATTTGGAAATTAGACAATCAAGGCCGAGCATACGTAGATGTGTCACTTAATCTTCTTGAGATTAAACTTAATTAAACTAAGTTAGGTCAGTTCTATTATACACTGTTTATTTAATCCTATGCAATGCTGTCTATTTTGTTCTTCTTCACTCAAAGATTAGATTCACATTGTCTACTTTGTTCTTCTCCACTCAAACATTGGATCCACACTGTCTACTCTGTTCTTCTTCGCTCAAGAATCAGATTCATATTATCCATTCTGCTTTTCTACACTCAAAGATCACATCTACACTGTCTATTCTGCTCTTCTCCAAGACTAAATTCATACTGTTCACAATTTTTCTTGACACGTACCATTCGTTCTCTTTTTTATTTCTCTTCTTCTCTCACACTCGACGTTATGTTATTATTTTGCAAGTATTGCAACTAGGTTTTATGCATGTAAAAGAATCGATCAATCAAACAAAAAGAGGTGCTAGGTCTTAAAGATTGTTCCAAAGATTACGTATTATCCAGACGAATCGAAAATCTACACACACGATGTGGCAGGCGATCGAAGGTAAAATCAAGGGCATATGCAGCTGGATGGTGGAAATCGTGCGGCGGTGAGTCGTCGCAGGGAAAAAGGAGTGGACAGAATCGAATGTCGACGGCCTATCGATGTTCCAGATCTGCTGCTGGCCGCGACCTCAGGCATTCTAGGTTAATCTCTTGGCCGAGCTCCATCTCGTTGACGCGTCGATATACTCGGGGATATTTAGGCGCTCTCGAATTTAATGAAGCTCCAGGAATCCTTCCCGCGGGCTAAATCGTCGCGTCGACGATAATCCACAGGAAGCCTACATTTTCCTTTCCTCCACTCTCTATTTTTTTTTTTTTTTCGGTCAACAGATTTTCTCTCTTCGATTAATCAAGATAATTAAGA
>NIPQ01115009.1:0-13591 GCA_002806875.1 Lepidotrigona ventralis hoosana
CAATTGCCAATAAAGTAAGCTTCCAAGTAATACTGATTTTTGTCCCGCTAGTCAACCACTGTGCGACGCGCGCGTGATTTATCGAGCGCGGCTCGTTACGCGGTTTCGTCCCCTGTGGCCGCGCGAATAATCGACGATAGAAGCGGTACGGCGTGCTTTAAATCAACCAAGTCATTAATCCTAGACGCTAGTACGAGCACGAGCGCGACCGTTTAGAGAAACTGTTGCAATTAGTACAAGCGACCGGGTCATTATCGAGCGCTTCGTGGTTATCTACCGATTCTGCCGGGAATTAGAGTTGTCTGGCTAGTAATTTACCGCGCTCCTCGCGTCGGAACGAGCAATTAGCGAGATGTAATCGGGATCTGTTTCATCGATGCCACGCCACGACCTTGCGTCCGATCGTCAAAGCCACGACTCGACTCTCACGCTTCCTCCTCCTGCTCCAGAATTTTTGTCGAATGCCCCGTGTGTTTACTCCGATTAATAGAACCGACGATTCTCGATAAGGGAATAAGGCCGTGTATTCTGCGTGACTTTCGCTCGTATCCTCTCGTGGCCAACCATCTCATTGCCAACGACGCACCGCGGTGTCCCATTGTTCGCGAAAAAAAAGGCACAACGTCTCTCTGCGTGTAATTGTAAAACAACGTCGCGCGATGCATAACCAACACGCGAGACCCGTTATCCGCGCGAACCTCTCCGCGCTGGGATTTCCCGCGGAGAAAATCGCGATCCGTCGGTGCACCAGTTTCGAGCGGTCGCGTTCGGCGCGTGTGCGTTGGTTTCTCTCGGTGCGGCGCGGGAACGCATTAAACAGCGGGACACGTTTGGCTCCGACACATCCGAAACGATGTTAACGCGGCAGCAGCACGTGTGTGCCGTCAGCGGCACGCACAACAGTTGCAGACGCGCTGCGACTACGCTACGAGCGATCAATCGAAATTGAATCGATCGGACGACAATCGGGTCTCTCCGTTCAGTGACAATGCAACGATGACGTTTCTCGAACGATCCAATTGATTGAGCGTAATTTAGACAATGATCAAGAGATAAATATCGATGGGCGGTGGTGCAAGACTGGCAGCCTCTCGATCTTTATCCGCGACGATAACGATCGTCGCGAACTCGTTGATCAACGCACCCTGGCTAGACGCATTGTCGCAACACGGGCGTACCACCGAGCAGGTGTCTGACCCGGCGGCAATTTATACCCGTAGGGCCGTGAGAAGATAATTAAGATAATCGAAGCCGAAGCCGCATTGTTCCACACGAGCCCGGCTCTTCGAAGCTGCGTTTCGTTTCACGCACCTTTCCCTACGCGTGTTTTATGGCGGTCGTAATTGCCGGTTTCTTCACAACCCCCCGACGACCATTATGGCTATCGGCGACGATTAACATCGTCGAAACTCTCCGACCTCTTCTCCAAATGTCACCAGCATCGCGGCTTGCATCCAATTACGCGCGAAGATCGCCTTACCCGTTCAAATTGACTGCTGCCACCCAGCCAATCGTTCCCTCTCTCTGTATTTTTACAAGCCAAAGAGAAACTTTCTTTTTCTCTCTCTCTCTCTTTGCAATTCAATCTGTTCACGATTCGAGAGAATAATCTTTCTTAGAAGGATTCTTATGCACATTATTTTGAAAAAAAAATTTCGATATGACGCGTGTAATACCGCTCAAGAGTTTAAAGCGTGATTGCGGAAGAAATAAATAAGTAAATTATTCATTGACAAATATTTCTTCACGAAGTGTTCAAAAGCTTTAGTCGGAACTCTCATCTATACAGTTTTTGAATCGTTATCGGCATAATCTTGACTTGATACGAATGGTCTTCAATGACAGACTTGCCGAATGATCAAAATTTTGACTCTTCATTATGATACGTATTCATTCTTATATCAAAAATATATTAAAGATATATGAACTTTAACAAACTATTCTAAATTCAGATGCTGTTATGCAGCAAAGAATACGCGTAAATATTCTCTCCTCTTGGTCTACTACTTAAACCGTAAGCGGTTTAGCACAACCGTACGTGATTAACACATTTGAACGTGTTATAGCAATGTGAGGAAATAAGGCAGTAAAATATAAATTATTCATTTAATGATTTAAAAAGTTACCGATTAACAATTGCAAATTAATCAGGATTACTGATTAGTCGATTAATGATTACGATTGATATGATTGCTATTTAGTAATTGATTGTTGTCCAACGAGATACCTCGAATCAAAATTCATCTGCACATTTTTTCTTCAGCGAACACACAGTTAGCCTGTAGCAATTCGTATCTTTCTCTCGTCGGCTACTAGAGAACTTGCAATTCACAATCGATCACACTCTGAAATCAGTTGTCAAATTGTCCATTTATCGTCTATTTGTAGATAGGTTTTGTAGAAGCTTGGCAACTACCATCTTTCCTTTCCAGCGTAACAGCTCAATAAGTACCGGCCTTAACCCGATCCGACGGATACAAGCTGCTCCTTTTCACCGGTTCGGAAATATCCCGTGACTAATCGCGCGCTCGCTCGCGCCAAGCCGTGACGCAACAAAAGGTGGCTTTAGAACAGTAAAGTGGACATGAAAAATTTCTGCAAGAGAAGAGGCTTTTATCAAGGACTCGTTGCCGTGCGTACCAATGGGCTAGGCAGCGGACTTTCAATGGCTCCGGACGTTCCTGCACGCGGCGCAGCTTCGTGAAAGCGACTTCTTCGAGTTCAAGTATCTTCGGAATACGTCGTTCGACCGATACACGATGCAACGTGCATACGTGATGGACGCGCCTCGATGAGAAGCGAGATGTTCTTTTCGTGGACGACGTGTCGACGAGCAAGTAATCTTTTCATCGAGGAGGAGTACCGACGATCCGATGGTAGAAGAAAAGCGAACATGTCCTATGGGCGAAGAGCGAAGAATAGAGCACTGGCTGGTGACAGGGTGCGCATAGCCGCCGAAATAGCAGCAGCCACTGAAGATAGATAGACGACTGTCGCACTGTCTCGTCGTGGCGTCTAGTTGGCAAATGTTAGTAAACCGAGTTTCACAGCCCGATGACACGGAAGGGTCGTTGCCCTTGCGCCATACGATCTCACCCCGTTCGCGGCAGATATCGTTCGACTGCGATAATTGCCGACGCGGGACGCAAAACTGTCCTCCTTGTGCAATTATCTTTGTTTGCCTGCGCGATTGTTGCACCGTGAAAGCGGCAGTCCTTTCGACGCGGTTGCGTGTGTTTTTCACCTCTGACACTTTTGCTGCGTTTGTTTGTTCGCGCGCCGGGATGAGAGAGAAGCGAGAGAAAGCGAGGAGTGAAAGACCGCGCGGAGCAAAAGTTCGTCGTTTGGAGAACGCTGGAAGGAAAGAAGCCTTGCGCGATTATCGTCACAATGCATTGCTAAGCAGTTAAAAAGTCGTTGCGAATCCCTCCCTCATTAACTCAGAATAGAGAGGAAGTCTAGGGCAAGGGTGAGGCTGAATCGCGCGGCACAATGAAGCAATCAAGTTGGCCATCGGCGTCGGAATAGCACAGCGTCGCGTCGTCGGGAACGAGGCTGTCAGCTTCTATCTAAGGCGTCCGAGACATGCAAATCGAGGCAAAACAACGCTGACGCGGCAACGCTCGGGACGTCGGATGGAATTAGAGAGTTTATCGAATGAAATTGATGAGACGTTCAGCCGTCGGTTTTTTGCGACAAGCAACGCCGACACGATGCCTCGCCTGACGTTTGGTGTATGCGAGTACGTATCTCGTGACGCATCGCGGAGAACAGACGTTTGCAGACGTTTTGTCGTCGCGTCGCTGAAATTCCTCGCGCGCGTTCGCCTCGCTTGTGAATCAGTTGGAACGATGACATCAATGAGAATCGACGAATTCGCGTCATTAATATTCGCGCGAGCATACCAGCTTCGGGGAAAACGAGCACCAAGGTGTTACGAAACTGTTGCTTCGAGCGAATACCAACGTTCAACGGCTAGAAGACGAATCGCGCGGAAACGAACGTAACGTTATGTCTTGCATTGTCGATACAATCTACGTAAAATTCTAAGGCCCTAGAAATTTTCTGATAATATGTTTTGCCATTTCTCTTTCTTGCTACAAAAAAAGAAAAAAGCTCTTAGAGTCTTAAAAGTCTTAAAAGATGACTTCAACCTTTTCATTATATGATATTTATTACATTAACAAGTAATATTTATTTACTATATTGGATATTATAAATTCTAAGCAGTAGCACTGACTGATGAAAATTCACGAGTTAATGAAGAATAATCATAAATCATCTGTATATTTTGCAGGAAGGAAAAGAGACAATTAAAAAAAGAAAGAAAATTATTCTAATATAATAATCTCCTAAATATAACATATTTAAGTGGTTTATTTAAATTTCGCATAATTTATTTTAATTTTGCAGGGCCGTGGACTGTACACTATCGTATATCGTTTGATTAGTTTTAAATTATTACAAATGCAGTAGTACATCTAAACTAATAGGGAAACAAAAGGATAACAGGACAATTACTTTTCTCACATTAAATTGTATGCATCCAAATGAAGATCAAGAAAATTGTCAGTTCATTTCGATATTTAGAAGCGCCACATTTTTCTTTACTATTGAATTTTCTAATTTCTTTTTAGCATTCATAAGTATTTTTTTGTACTTCAAATCATTTTTTTTTTTAAATGTTTTGAATATTTCAACGTAAGAAGACACATTTTTATCACTTCGAAATACTGAATTAAATATAATAAATGTGATCTTCAAAATATTTCATACTACTAGAACTCATACTTACAACACAACGACTGGAACAACACTTGTAACATAGAAATATTTGTTACTAAATTTAGCAAGAAACTTGATTAGTTATGGCAAGAAGTAGAAAATGAACAATATAAAAATATTCGTCGATTATGAACGAAACGAGAAATATCAATTTTTCCATCGATAGCACAGTAGTGAACATCCCTACGAGTTTAAATGTAAAACACCCTTGTTATTTTGATGACCATAATTATGGGCTTATGATGGATCGATTTAAATTTTATTGACTGGAACAGAGGAGAATCATGATCTTCTTCTTTCGTACAGAATTCTCAATGATAAAATCAATTGTGCTTCTTATTAACTTTATTAACTTTAATATGCTATCTCATCTATTCTCATATATTGACAGTCAGACAGTTCCCTCTTTTCTATTTGCGATCCTTCTCACCTGAATGGATAGATCCAGTCACTATAGGTCACCTGGTAATAAATGGTAATCACTTGGCTTTCTTCTCGATTTCTATCGTCAATTTCGATATCTTGTTGTGTATATTGTTCTGGTTACTATTGCAATTACACCGTTTTTGTAATCGTGTAATGTAAAGATACACCTTTCATTCATTATTTTTACTTCATCATTTATATGCTTTATATACACGTTACTTGTTATTTTAGAACTGCTATTAAGTTGCAGTTTTTATTATATATTTTTTCCTTCATTTTTATGCTATGCTATAGAAAGGTTTTAATTAACACGTTCGTTGTCTCGTGTATCACATACAACGCACACTGTCGATACATATCACGCGTACAATCATTGTTTGATGAATGAATTTTATTTCAGAAATATTGTGATATAAAATTCATATAAATGAAAAAACAAAATCATATTTATTTATTCTTGCAAATCATAAAACGCTCGAGATCCGGACAGCGAACGTATTAATTAAAATTATCAAGAAAATCCTATGTGACTGCCTTCTCGCGAAACTTTCTTGAAATCGAGAGATATCACGTCGAATTGAAATCACAAAGAACCTGATTATCGCGGTGGAAGACGATGTCGCGGTATATGATCGAGGAACGGTGAAACGAGCATCGAATACCATTTAAAGAGGAAGCTCGACGTTCCGCGCGAAATAGACGCGAATAATACATAGAGAACAAACAGGACGAAGCGTTATTATACCGTGTCTCGCCACTTTGAGGTCGGCGCATAATAATGAACCGAGGCGTCGCAGTTCCCATAATAATTCTCACGGACGCACTTCACGCAGGTTATAAATTGGACCGTGTCGTTTCCGGCTTAACGCGGACGTGACTAGACGGTCGATCATGCGAGAGTAGTTAGTTTCACGCCAAAGAACTGTCCATCGGTGGTCCACGTCGCTAATAATACAGCGAATGCCACGTTCCGAGAAGTACGTAACGTTACAGGGAGATCGTGTGCAACATTCAGCCAGCGTGAATGCACGCGCGTGCGATAAATTCAACCGCGAATCAGCATCTGTCGAACAAATATTTGCTACGAATAAAGTTCGTTGACTTTCCCGTGAAAATCTCACCGTAGCTTGATCAGCCACCCCGTTCCTGCCAACTTCGCTAGGAAACGGCTGCATTATGTGCAAACTCGCCGTTTCCTCCTCGTGTGAAAATAAACCGGATTCCATCGGAAAATACGTGGCCAATACATGTATGAGCCGCTTGCACGCCAAATTGATTGATTCCACAAAACAAAGGGTGGAGAAGAGTGACAAAGTAGTATAAAAATATAATTGTTGTTTAAAATATAAAGTCAGATAAACATTGTGGAATGTATTATATATATGTTGCAAGCCTAGATTTTATCTAGTGACATGTAAAATGCATGAGATAATATATATTGGAATAATTGTTATTATTAGCATGATTTTCGCGTGGCTAAGAGAGTTAATCGATTTGGCATGTGAAGATAAGAAGAAAGTAATGCCATCAAAGAAATCTTTGGGAAAAATTGATGATAATGATTTTGTCACTATTGCAATTACTATTGTTAGTGTGGTTAAATTGAAGCATCATCGACATAAATAATAATGTTCTTTTCATCACATACGTCCGAGACGTCCCATAATCATGTTTACTAGGAGGAATGAATTTCAATGGATTCGTCATGCCTGTCTTTTTCCTTTTTAAGCATTGCTTTGCCTTTAGGATATAATAAAGGCTGGTCTATATTTTTCAAAATTATACTTCAAAATAGTGGTCTACTTGGTACAGACTTTCTAATATTAATAACATCGACAGTTGAGATAAAATAATCAATTTTCATTGTTTTCAAGTGAAATACCGAATACTTTTTTTTTTAAATTTTACTTCTTTTATTACGAAACAATATCAAACGATTTTTATAACATTATCACAGTCGTATCGATCAATATATATAAAATTAAAAAATTAACTAACTAAAAACTTAACTAATTAAATTTTCACAAAACGATTAGAGTATGGACTCAATCAAATTGACTTCTGAAATTATTTATCATTCATCAGAAGGCGGGAAAGACATGGCCATTCAATGCTGTTAAATTCAATTACTAAGGAAATTTGTTTTTGTACATAAAAAGTTAAGAGTCAGTCAAGTGCTGTAGCAGTTTGAAATTTAGAAAGAAATTCAAAAAGTGGAGTTAATCGATTTGGCAAGTAAGCGGCGCGGCGATTCGTGCAACTTGTTGCTAGCTGCTTGTGACAGGGACGCAACAGGATCGAGGCAAGGAGTTGTCCATTCAAGGATCGTTATTAGCATAACTGTTAATTCACCGATGACGTTGCCACGTTACGCAACGTTATATTTCTCGACGAGATTGTTTCTCTTCTCCGGTATCGAATGGAGTTGACGTTCGTCCGCGACTCTCTTCTCTCGCTTGCACGCTCGCAGAAGATCGAAGATGACTCGCAACCGGTGCGTGCTATATGGTAGAACGACCGATTGGCAATCGTATAATTTAATCGTCGTTCGCCTCGTGCTTTCCCTCGAATTCGATGCTAATTAACTCGTTAATTAGTCTTCGCATACATACAAATTGAGCACGTCGATCCGATCGCGATATCCAATTAGGCACGTGGATGCTTCGGAGGAGTTCGTTAGACAGCTACAGTCTGCGGTCATTGAATAACTATCGTTTTTAGAAATTATGAATAAAATTGAAAGATCTGAACGTGATTTAATAATAAATTTTTTTTTCTATTAAAACGTACACGTTGTATGAATATAAAATGCACGTGAGTGCATGAATAATTGGGCATTTAAAGCAATTCTGTTAAAAGCCTGATTTTTGCAAATGATTTCGACAGTTATGATGGATGGACGTTTTTCTATTTAAATTCCTGCATGTTCAAGTTTCATGGCCATTTCACAGTTATTTTGTAATAAATAGCTGATGCTGATGCTAAAATCGTTGCTTGCAAACACACATTAATATACAAAATGGACGACTTAAATAGGGTCACCTAAATAATTCTGTTGTTTTTCAGAGACATTAATAAAAGTTATTTACCAAGAGAGCCATAATGTGGCAATATTGACTTCTTTGTAGATAGGTGGGAAGATTTTAAGGTCATCTCAACATTCTTAAACGGAATAATATATCTTTTTATCCATTAATCGATATAGCACGGTACTTTCTATAAAATGTATCCTACGTATGTTGCAAATCTCAGGAGATATTTTAATCTTAATTCTGTAAAATCTACCATGTGAAAAGATAAGGAAAAACAAGGACGGCATTCTTGCGTTTATGCTCTTTTACGCATAGATTTTAAAAAAAATTGAAAATCACTATTGCCATATATTATGGCTTCTTCAGTATCGAATAACTTTTATTAATGAAGTTTATCCATGTCTCTAAAAACGGAATTATTTAGGTGATCTATCCTGTATAATATTAATAAATAACGAAATAAAAAGTATGTAATATATAATATTTACATAAATATTAGTATATAAATTAATTATTAATGAATAGTTGACGAAAGTTGTAATTAACGAAATCCTTCAATTTCAATGCAAAATGCAAAGAATTCTAAGAGATTCTAAATTCAATGGCCAATTCAGTCATATTTATAATCGTTAATGCGCTTTAAAATCGAATTATTGCGGCAGCCCGTGTTTAACGCAAACGTTGCATAAATTATCAGCCGATGCTAAAAATACACGCGACTTGAATCGTACGTTTGTAAATTTGCGTTTTCTTGGTATTTTCGTTGTGTAATCAATAATCTTCCAATCGAACGTTTCGAGATGACAGCCGCGTTTCTTTATGGCTAATTTTTGCGCATTGATCTCGTCGGTCTGGCGTCGTTTGGTCGTTCGAGGTTTCCTCAAGACGTTTTCTAATCGAGTTTCTCAGTTGCATATTTATGGAGGTTAGCTGCGCGTAGGACGAACGAGACGTTCGCGACAACGCGTGGCTGATTGTAACGAGCGAATTTAAATCTTTACGAAGTGCGAGGTGTATATAGCACTTCATACGTTATCCCATGGTTGCGTTTTAATTGAGGGAGACAATGCTCGGAGACGATGCGACGATTGTCGTCTTCCGGACGTACATATGTCTTTTCGGTCGAGTGATTCACGTACCTTTCGATTACCGCGTTGCAATTACGAAAAGACACGTTCGACTCGTTAGCCAGGATTTCCAATCAATTTTACTTTACTTTTTCTTTACGTCACGAATCAGCAATGCAGAAATATCGTTTGCGGATCTCTAAATTTCGTGTATCGATACTGTATACAGAGTTTCATGTAATTGTACAACCGTGTAGGAAATGGATTTATAAGAAAAAAAAAACATTTTTTCACTTGAGACTTCGTTTTCGAGAAAATTGGATTTGAACGTTTGAAATAGATTAAATGTGTATATTCAATTGCGTGTGAAATTCATATAAATAGTCCCACGTGTGTGTTCAATTTTATATCGTGATCTTAGTCTCTCTATGTTATGATCATTTGTTTCGGTATAATTATATTTAAAAGCTATAAGTGCTTATATACTTTTTATAAGATAAGATATAATAATAAAATAATATATTGTCTATCAGGGGACTTGAAAACGAATATTATTTGCATTTTTGACAATAATAATATATATCTTGTTATCAAAAATGTCAAAAATATATATATTAGAAAATATCTAAAATATATTGTAAAATATATGTGTTATATATATTTTAGATATATATGTTATATCTGTTACGAATATGTTAGAAATATCTGTGAAACATGACATTTTATTAAAAAAATATGTCAAATTGGCACAAGGGATGAATCAGAGTTAATGAACAAACAACTTAGAATGAAATTTTTCCACAACGCGTTTCTAAGAGAGTCTTAGTACACGTTTATCAAGTTGGTAAAGTTAAGGAAATGTACAAAAGTTAATTCTTAATTAAATATGCTGAAGATGTACTTTCTTGAAAACAAGGTCTTAACTGGATAAATTCTACATTTCATTCTTATTCTACATTTCATTCTTATTTTCATCTGTAGAATAACCTTTTGTCAATTATTTATTTCCATTCAGTCCGAAATTAGTCATCATTCAAGTATATTTGACAAATTTTCAAATACTATTTCTTCTTTAAAAAAAAAAAAAAATTTTAAGTAAAAAAATGTTATTACTATTCTTTCTTTTCGCACGTGGAATCACTTCCTGCCATTACACCAATTTTATGACAGCTAGTATTTCTTAAATTACGCCCCTTTATACTTATAATTACATTACGCCAAATTTATTACGTTTTAATACATTGGATGTATTTTGATTACATCATAATCTATTATGAATTATAGGGCAAATAAATTAAATTAGAATTTCCTTCCGTTTGCTTCGTGAATTTCACTGTCCGTGGCGAAAGCAAAATTAATCAGCCGAACGACTCGTTGATTTATGATCCAAAGTTGGGAACGATCCTCTTAGCGAACTAACGCGAACGATTGTAAATACGAGAACACACGTCGCGGTGCGACAGATCTCGATCAGCGATCGCTAGGAATTTTTACGAATGATCGAAGTAACCGATAGAGAACGTACCGACGCGATAGTTACAATCGCCTCGATTAACGTCAATTTTGCAACATTTACTGTTAGTTAATAGCCCTGTCACTTCCATTTTTCTTTCCCGGTGACGTTCTAGCCACCACGCGAGAAGTCAATCTTCCGTTGCGAAACTGCTTTATTACCTGTGTTTACGCTCGCGCACGATAGTCATCGATCGCTGGGCTTTTCGCGACTATCGGAATCGTTGGATCTCTCGCAACCGACGACTGATTCTGAGTCATACGTCATAGATCGCGATTTGTGTCAGGGGACGCAATGACTAATTAGCCAGAACTTTGGCCATTGGCTATATGCAATTAAATGAGCTATTACATCGGCGGGAGGTACGCGACAGCTCGCGGCGTTTCAGCCGGCGCTTGCCTGTAAAATATAAATCATCGCCGGCATATGAATTATTTACAAGACGGCGACTTTTAATTGCGATACGAGTGGCCGGAGGAAAAACCCGGAAATCGCCTGTCCATCGGCGTGATAGGTGGAAACGAGTTAATCGCGGTGTGTCGAGCGCGGCTGTTCATTGAAAATGAGAGTCAATAACGTTTCATTAGTCGCGACGGGCGTCGATTATCTCGAGCGATCGCGAGTACCAATGCCTTTTAGAATAGACGTGTGGGAAAAATGGAGACAATCGAGCCTCCTCCTAAGAACGCAGGCCCCGTTCGTGCCTGTTGATAGAAAACACGTCTTGAAATATTATCGGATCATGAGCGTTGCGGCGCGAGATAAAATCGCGTCTTAAGTCATCGGGCCGTTGCATAAATATTGGGCGTGCGTGCGAGCACATAAGTAGAAGACAAGTATCGTAAAGTAGCGTCAAGGTACACGACAAGCAAACAGAACGATGGAACATCTATGTAAACACGTCGCGGGCCACTGGGTGAAAGAAGCGCGTTTTCTGGAAGCCGCGTTCTGGTTGCTTTGCTGGCTCTCGAACGCTCCGCTCGTCGAGAAGGCGAGAACGTAGAATAGGGTAAACTTTACGCTGTTGACGAGAGCTAACATCGCGTTGTTGTGTCGTCAATTGCACCGCGATTGCCCAAATAACCCGTCCGTCTTTATACCATGGAATTTTTTAATACTTGTTGCTTCTCGAAATCGCAACGAGGGCAATGTATCTCGACGTACTTATTCTCCGATGTAAAACTCATCTCTTCCCATTTCATTTTCAATTAAATATTATTAGGTTAATTAGATTCATTCATCTGTTTTAGGTGTAAGCTAAAGTTCGGAATTCTGAGGTAGTTTTGTCACAAGTTTTCTCGTAATGTTGAAACTTGTTATTTATTAACTCTGTTTTTTGTTATCTAACATCGCTCTCTTTTTATTCGCTTTCTTATTTTCTGTTTTGTACTAAAAGAATTTCATCCCAATTGAATCTCTCGGAACAAAAGAAAATAGACGTCACTTTTAAAATAATAATCCATTTGCTACTTGCTTCTACAATAACGTGCTTTCTATTCTTTCAAAGATTTCTTCGCGCAAATGCGAAATAAATAAGCGAATAAAATGTTAATTTAAACTTTAATCGATCAATCATCTACGAGTTTTGTCTATTAATAGAGAGAAGACTCCAGCGAAAAATTTTCGTGGAAAAAAAAAGGCATCAAGTATCGTTGTTTGCAAGCGTTTTGACAACCATGAAAATTGTCGTACCTCCGATCGCGATTACACGTGTTAAATCGTTTAACGTCGTTTGCATAATTTTCCATGATTGATACTTTGAATACACTTTTTTCATCGGTGAACGCCNCTTTGAATACACTTTTTTCATCGGTGAACGCCTCGCGTTTTCGAACAACGCTCCCCCCACAGTGCCTGTTTCGTTCCTCGTTTATGCAAATTCAACGCTAACGTTTAATTATACCACGCAAGCGGTAATCAGACAAGTCGGATTCTTATTTACCGAGCGTAATTGAAGCGTCGAACATACTAATTCCCGCTGGCTACTTGCTACAATTGATTTCCTTTTTTATCAAATTATTTCACGCTCTTTTACGAGATCGATATTCTTGTCCGCGATATTGTCGCTATCGACTCTTGACGGCACGGTCGTTGGCTCCGGACAGTTATGCCGGTATAATCGTGCAGGTTCTCCCTCGATGCGTTACGCGATTTTCTGCCGATATCTCTCGCCCACCGATCGCTCGTAGAAACGTTCACCTGTCGATAGCTGGCCGTCGTTCGATATTATAATTATCGCATGCGCGCATTAGCGACAGGCGCGGCTAATCAGGTCGCGCAAATTGCGCGAATTACATCGGAGTCGCGAGACCACTTTACGACTCGCGCCGGATAAATTGGCTTATATATCGCGCCGTATGGGATAATTACCGCCGAGACGAAGGGAGAGTCGAATAAATCACACTTTACGATGCCGGCAAGCGATGCCCCGTCTCTCTTACTTTTTTCATACTCCAGATTGCTCCGTGCTATCGCAACTTCCTTCAAAAACTGCTGGCCAACTTCTTCGACAAAGAGTCGAATAAATCACACTTTACGATGCCGGCAAGCGATGCCCCGTCTCTCTTACTTTTTTCATACTCCAGATTGCTCCGTGCTATCGCAACTTCCTTCAAAAACTGCTGGCCAACTTCTTCGACATGCGGTGCTCTCCTTCTCACTTGGCAGTCCGTTTTAAAATTGTAAGAATTCCGTCTACCAACCGGACGGTCGTTGAGCAACGATGACGATTTAAGGGCATTAAATCTTACTGTCGCTATTCCCTGAAC
>NIPQ01115015.1:0-13721 GCA_002806875.1 Lepidotrigona ventralis hoosana
TTTTTTTTTTTTATTTAAATATCTAGGTACATAGCAATTTCATTACCCTGTGGATTCTCGTTTTTAAAGCCAGTCATGAGTTAAGGGGATCGAAGCTTCGAAAATCCCTGGATATTCCCCGAACGTTAATATCGAGAATTCTCTCTCGTGTCTTCATCGTACTCGAAGCTAATACTTCATCGAGCACTTCGAAGAATTAGAAAGAGCTATCCGAAAACTTTCTTATGAGAAAACTTTCGGCCATGCAGTCTGAGCACGTAGAAGATAGCTGTTGATAACGACAGTTTTAATTATCAGCCACGCGTAGTCACTTGATTCTAATTTGTCACATTTGAAACAAGCAAAATTCTGGGAACAGTTAGTTTGTTGTTCCCGTCAATAATTTACGAGACAGACAATGATGAAAAATTGAATTTATTACTCCGCGAAACTTCGTTTTTCTATCAACCTGTAGGTATATACCGAATTTTAAAACAGATATGATACGTAAAGAAAGAAATGAGTATCACGAAAATTCTCAATTTCAAAGTCTACGTATTTATCAAAAAAGGAAGAGAACACTTTACATGATATTCCCTGGATTGTAACATTGATTAAATACTTTCACAATTGTTTAATCACTTTCATTCCGAAAAGTATCGGAACAACGAAGAATTTAAAAAGTACTGTTTGGACATTAATGTTGAAAGTTTCGGCGTTGCTCGTCCAACTCGAGGAACTATCCTCTCGGAAGAGCAGCGAGCGTGACAAACGAAGAGCAAGGGACGATAAAAGTGCAATTAAGAGTGCGATCCTTCAGTCGGTGGCCAAGAGTCCGTGGTGAGTCGAGGACATCTATGGAGCATAATTCACCGGCGAACACGCGATGAGGGCCCACTTGTCGGTGCAGCACACGATTCCACGACTAGGGATGGGACCAACACGTACTATACGAAGCCGACTGAATTTCGACTTCAAAGTTTCGCTTCAAGCATTTTTGAACGTTTCAAAGTAGCAACATTTCAATGTACACATTTTCAACGTATTCATTTTGTACAAGCTAATTTTGAGCTCTAGAACGAGTGTGTACAAGTTGCGAAAACCTGCGGGCAGATATTTAGAAAATTGAAAATTTTCGATTTTGAAGTTTCGAATCTCGGACTTAGCTGATGCAACATTTTAAAATGGTGCAAACTTGTTTTGAATTGTAGAGATTTACAAATTTCGAGAGAGATGTTTCGACAAGTATAGATACTTGCCACGTATTCATTTCTTGTAGAAGCTAGTTTGGAACTCCAGAATGTGTATCTACTCGCAAGCAGATATTTGAAAGATTCGACATTTTTACTAATAATGTTCGAATCTTGTATCACGTCTGACGCGAATGTAACATTTATAAAAACGGCAGTAACATCCTTTGTCTCAGTCGAAAAACTTTTGAAACACACCAAAGATCGTTGCACCTGTAACAGTTCGGCAGTTCTTTAAATTGAAAAAAATGCATCGTCGATCTTGTTCTTCGATATTACCTTCTGTGTTCCATCAATAAGTTGGAGTTATATTCGAAGAAAAAAAAAAAAACGAGAACTTGCAATATCTCAATATTATAACCAGGACAGATGAAATCTCAGACAGATATAAAAATGAAAGTCGTATCGAGGGGCACATTTCACACTCCTGATGCCAGCACGAAACGCAACGCAATGCGAGACACATACTTGCGAGATACGCGAGTCCCATCTCTATATTGTGTCACGGTTCGTGATAGCGAACTGAACGAGCTGAAAAGAGAAGATAGTGAGGGGAAAAAAAGCGGCGTGCACACAGACGCGCGCTCATCTTGTTATTTACCTTTTCCGCCCTGGCCGCCCGCGCCGGCTTGCTTTCGAGGCTAACGGATTTCATTCGTATGCAGATTAGAGGCCGCTCGCGCGCCTCGCACAATATCCGCGGCACAATGGCCACGCCGGGACCTGGCCTTTGCCGATTGTGTAGCACGCCAGCTCGCTTGGAAAAAAGTCGGCGCCGGAAAAACCGCCGCCGAATGGTAATTCCTGTTCGCGTGCCATTCGTGGTGTGCACGCGCGGAGGAAAAGAGATTCCTTCGGCGGAAACCCGCTGGAACCGCGGATTATTTCATGCTCGAGCAACGCTGCCTGCCTGCGACTTTTTCAATACTCGTTGCTGTAATGTGTCGGCCGGTGGCCGTTATCGACAAAGAGAATAAGAGAAAGAGGGAGGTTGGGAAAGAGAGAAATGGTCTTTGGACATTGGACGCGGCGTGGAGGCCGTGAGTCGCAAATGCGGGTTGCGACTCTCGTGTGGAACTTCTTCTTTTTATATGTATGCAGTAACGATTGCTTGAGATCTTTTCTTCTTTTTTTTTTCTACTGCAACTTGGATTAAAGTTAAATTTGTAATTTGTTTCTCTCGATAAAAACACGACACGAGTGGATCTTAATGGAGAAAGAGAAACGATTACTTGAAGTCTTTTTCTCCTTCACTGTAACTTGGACTAAAGTTAAATTTGTAATTTCTTACTCTCGATAGAAACACGGCATGAGTGGATCTTAATAGGAAAAAGGAAACGATCACTTGAGATTATTTTTTTTTTTTTTACTACAACTTGGACTAAAATTAAACTTGCAATTTCTTCGTTGAACTTTCCCTTCTCGATAAAAATACGGTATAAGTAGATCTTAACAGAGAAACGATCACTTAAGATTTTTTTTTTTTACCTGGGCTAAAATTAAATTTGTAATTTCTTTATTGAACTCTTCTCGATAAAAATAGGATACACGTAGATCTTAATAGAAAAGAAGGAAACGATTGCTTGAGATCTTTCTTTATAACTTGGACTAAAATTAGATTTGAAATCTCTTTGTTGGATTTTTTTTTTTCGATAAAAACGCGAGTATAGGTAGACCTTAGTATAAAAAAAGAGAAATGATTTTTTTAAAAAATGTTTTTCTGATTGGGAAATAATTTTTTAAATTATGTGGTCAGTTAATCGATGCTGCAACAGAAAATTAATTCTCTTTCTGGCATCAAGCAGAGGGAATGAAGCATGGAAGGATGTTGTGCAGCATCGATTAACTGACCACATAATTTAAAAAAATTATTAAGAATTCGATTTTCTCAACGTTCTATAACTGACACGATGATACGAAGCAAGCAAAGAGGGAGCAATTTATTATACTTGTAGCACTTGGAATTCCGTGAGTTACTGAACTTCCGAAATTTTTAACTGGTCCTGTCATTTCCCTTTCACGCCTTTTAACATCTTGCTTTTCCGTGCTCTTCGTTGCGTATCACTAATCTATAGAAACTCGACTCGATATTTTACAATAGTAGACTGGAGTCGAAATAAACAAATAATTCATCGAAATAATAGCGGCGTGTGAAAATGAAATGCCTCTGTTTCGTTTCGGTCCTTTGTGCGGCTCTTGGAAATGATAATTTCTACATACGTATGTATTTTAATCGAATTAATTGATGCTTACTGGAAATAATCATGGATTGCGAAACTGATAACGAATTCCCTTTTCAAGCAGTCATTTGCGTTACGAGGTGCAAAATGAATGATGAATTGAATTATAACACAGGTACATAACATTTTCGTTCAATGAAGTTTCACGCAGCTTCTTTTACTCTTCGTATTAAATTAATTCAAGAAGAACGACGAGTATACGGACGGCTCGTCGCGTTTTAATTTTAACGAGAAGAAATGGTTGCGAGTTAATGAGAGGGAAGAAAGAAGAAAGAAGTTAATAAGAAGCAAAAAAATAAGAGAGAAAGAGAGCTCGCATTAATCATAACGAAACAGTTTCTTTCTCTGCATGAGAAACTCTTTGTTTCCTTTCTTTCCTTTCCGTGGGGAAGGAAAACTGATATCTATTCGTGCGTGAAGAAAACGGGACACCGCTATTAATCAAAACACCGACATTAAGTGTTAAATACAATTCCGTGTTATTACATCGCGGTTGAAAATTAAAAAAAAAACGACTGCTGTTACTGTGGCGTGTAAAAAAAATTAATTTATGCTTGCCGGAATGTTTTTATCGCCGCACTGCGCTTCTAAATTATTCGTTTCGTGTTAATTGATAAAAAAAGAAATGATCAAAGGCAACAAAGGAGGTAATTTTACGCAGTCGCTTTAATAATTATTCTGTGTGTCGTTGAGAAACAATGTTCGGACATTTTTAATTTTCATTGTCTCATGGAGGAATATCTCTAATCTCGGAGTAATTTGAAACTGTGGAACTTTTCGCAGTTTAAAATGCATAGCCATCGAGTGTTATTACTCGATCGAAATTTTATAAATATAGAGAGAACAATGTTTTTCAAGAGCCAATATCATATTTTATTTCGTTACACTTGTAATTGTAAAGTGAATTGATCTCCCAGTCTAATTTAAAATTTAAATCTAATTCAACAAATGACGAATAAAATATCGCAATTTATATCGTGATTTAAATAATTTTTCCAAAATTTTCTGTGCGACCTAAACGAAGAAGAGTATGAAATAAAATCTGAGACGAAAATTAGAAACATGATTTCTATTTTGATTCTCGCGACGTGCTGTTAAAATTTGATTCATGCCGGAAGTTTCTTGCTTGTCGCAAGCACTGCGAGATTTCATTAATGTAACAAGAAAACAGGGTAACAAGCAAGCAAATTCCAAATATGCTTGATGAAGTTCACCTCCGATAAGAGAGAGAGAGAGAGAGAGAGAGAGAGAGAGAGATCGCTCATCTTACCGAGTGTGCAATTGCATACAAACGACCGGCAGAGTCGCGAGATTTCAAACTGAATTGAATTTCTTCCTTTGTACAGTTAAACGTGTACATGGATTTCCGGTGTTTCTTTCTTTTGTTCAGGGAACAACTCGCGGAGCAACTCCACCGATACTCTAATTTCGCAACGAACGAGAAAATTTCATTTTGCCTTTTGTTGATAATAAGGCTCTTCGCGTCTTCAAATCGCATTTCTATCGATCTCACTTCGATGAATTCGATTAATTGTTATTCGCTCTGGAATAACTCGTCTCGTTGCTTTTCATATTTTATATAATTTCATAATTTCATATTTTGTCCAAAGGCAAACAAATTTATTGCAATAATAAATTGGTAACGTAATTAAAAAGAAGCCGGGTTTCCGTGAAGAATAAATGAGAAATGTGGGATAAAGTTTGTTGGGGTGATACTTCACTTCTGAGTAAATTGATTTCATACATTTGTGCGGTGAGTTTTAAAGAATCACGTTGCAGATTTGTACAAATGAAATTCTACGTGTAGAAATAAATCGAAAGAGAAGAATAAAATCGAGTTTGAATCTAGGTAATTCTAGGCGTGACAGAAAAAAAAATAATTAATAGGAGATTATTCTACGTGCATAAATAGCTAATAAGTGTAGAATAAAATTTGGATCCTTCATTTTATTAAATTCGAATTTAAAAGTTTATCAAGTACATGCGTGCAACTTTTAACGAAAACAAACGAAAACAAACGAAAACTTCATTTGAAAAATGAAGCTGCAAATGAAAAAAATTTTATTCTACACGTTTTACTTATTTTTCCACATAGGATAATCCTCTGTTAATTATTCTTCCCCATCGCGTCTATAATTAAATTCAAGTACACCTGATGAATTTTTCAAACTCGAATTTGCTCGAGTATCAGTGTTATATGGAAAAATTTTGTTCTTTTTACTATGCCATTTATTGTAGAACATTATATTACTACTCTTGCTATGCCATTTACTAGTAGAACTGATGAATTTTTCAAACTCGAATTTGCTCGAGTATCAGTGTTATATGGAAAAATTTTGTTCTTTTTACTATGCCATTTATTGTAGAACATTATATTACTACTCTTGCTATGCCATTTACTAGTAGAGAACACATGATAAATTTTGTTACTTTAGAAACTGTTTCCTGTGAATTCTTGATCCTCTTGACGCAGAATGAGTATGACTACAAAGAGAAAGATATTAATTTGCAGTGAAATCTAACAAAATCTACTAAAAACACATGATAAATTTTGTTACTTTAGAAACTGTTTCCTGTGAATTCTTGATCCTCTTGACGCAGAATGAGTATGACTACAAAGAGAAAGATATTAATTTGCAGTGAAATCTAACAAAATCTACTAACAAAATTTCTCCTGAGAATATCTTGCGATTATTTAGTAGTGCGATTTAATTAAATAATTACGTTAGTCTCTCCACAGTGTACGTAACAAGATCCTGTTCGCGAGTAAACGAGAAAGAAATATCAGTGAAACTTTCGTGTTTCATAATTAAGTCTCGTATTTAAACGCAATCTCTCCTGGAAGATATTTCTCGAATTACATTTCAACTTTATCGAACTGTAAAAATATTCGTAAAAAATGAAAGAAAGAAAAAAAATAGAACGAAATGACTAAATTTTGATAGATTCAATAATTGACTACCAAGTACGAAATACAAAGTATTTCATCGTAATAATTTTACAGTAACAAATCTACAGAGAGATCGAATTCATCAGACACAGCTAACTCTCACTTTCTTTCTCGAAAGTCGCGGGAAACAAAAACCACTCAAAAATCCACTTGATGGCTTTAGCAGAAAAAGCAATAGCCATTAGATTCATTCTCGTAAAGACGCTCTTTGTATTTTAAGCTAACTCTCACTTTCTTTCTCGAAAGTCGCGGGAAACAAAAACCACTCAAAAATCCACTTGATGGCTTTAGCAGAAAAAGCAATAGCCATTAGATTCATTCTCGTAAAGACGCTCTTTGTATTTTCCCGCTGTCTTCTACCCTGAACTTTTATCTCTTGTTACTTTATTTGAACGACAAACACTTGTACCATCACGTTTGATGACGAGCCACGCTTCTAATGAAACTTCGTATATTGACAGAGAATTAAAAAAACGATTTTTATTTTCGTTCGACACAAAAATCACTTCCCGAGGCTTGATAAGGAAACAACGATTATTTTCTTCATCAAGAATTGTGACGACAAGTCTCCTGAAATATCGCGAATACCAAGAACAAAAAAACGATTTTTATTTTCGTTCGACACAAAAATCACTTCCCGAGGCTTGATAAGGAAACAACGATTATTTTCTTCATCAAGAATTGTGACGACAAGTCTCCTGAAATATCGCGAATACCAAGAACAAGCATTATAATTTTTGGACGTACGAATCACATTTCAGTGGTGTGTAAAGTAACGATTTTATAAATTTTATAAATAACCGTGATTTCAGTGACGACAAGTCTCCTGAAATATCGCGAATACCAAGAACAAGCATTATAATTTTTGGACGTACGAATCACATTTCAGTGGTGTGTAAAGTAACGATTTTATAAATTTTATAAATAACCGTGATTTCATCACCGTGATGGAAAGTTATAATCGAAGCTAGGAATTTCAGAAAAATTATCCATCGTGGAATAGTACACGAATCATCTACAATTTTATTATCCAAGCAAAACATTGGCGGCTCTCTTTCTCGCATGGATCACCGTGATGGAAAGTTATAATCGAAGCTAGGAATTTCAGAAAAATTATCCATCGTGGAATAGTACACGAATCATCTACAATTTTATTATCCAAGCAAAACATTGGCGGCTCTCTTTCTCGCATGGAAAAAAATCGAAATTCAACAAAAAATGTGTGGTTCGTATGCAGATTGCATCGTGGTCGTTGAAAATTGTGTAAATGAAAGAAACCATTCTCGCTGGTCTACCTTGTATAAAACTTAGATTTCATAAATAATATTTCATAGGTACAGTATCCGCAGACTACAGAAACATAAAGACATAGTACTGTTTTTATGATAAAACATTAAAATCGGATGGAAATAAAAGAGTTTTGCCGGATGTTCTACAACTGCGAAATGTTCTTCTCACAACCAAAGAGGTGCAATATCGGTATAAAAATCGTGCTCCATATTGCGATATACAAACGAATTTACATTCAATAAAAAATTTGGATTGAAAATAAAACATCGGCAAGAAGCTATTCTTCAGTCACTGGATATAAAAATCGTATTCGTATAATATATAAAGCAATAATAATTGCAATATCACACAATTGCAATTTTATTATCGAAGATCACTGTTAAAGTTACACTTAGTAATACTGTAATTTTATATTAGCCATTTGGTGTCACTTCTTCAACTTTTGGAATAATAAAAGCAGAACACTAACAGTGAAATTGATTGAAATATTAATAACAGTATCTTCTTACTCGATAAAATTTGGTGTGAAAAAAGTTGAAATACAATTAACAGAATATATATGTGTGATATCATTGAAATACAGAAAATAAAATAAATATTTCGTCTAGACATAATAAGTATTTTTTATACTCGTCGCTGACACTACACAATTTGTTGGTGGATTCATCGATCGAAGGTTTCTAAGGAAATTGCTTTGAATACGAGAACAGCAGAGATTACATCTCTATCGTGTCTACATGAGCAAGACGATTAGGCAAGGACCTGTGAGAACTCTGAATTAAGGTGTTTCTGTATGATGACAAGTGCAGGAGAGCCGTCATGCTTGGGTAAAAGGAATGTACACCGAGCACTCTCAATCAAGTGATTGCTCTTAGACGAGTGCTCTATCGCGTTTCTTGACTGAAAATTCAGACGGCAGGAAGCGGCGAATTTCCCCAGTCAGGAAATTTCGTGAAATTCGCGAAAATCAAGCTAAAGGCTCACAAAGCTCTCTCCCTTTCCTATTAAATATATAAGTTGCATCAAAAATAAGAACAATCTACGGGGATGATTCTCAATCAAGTAATCTCATTCCAGAAAAGGAATTTCCATCGTTTCCTTGAATATTCCTTCTTCTACGCCCTCGAAACTTTTCCATATATTTTCTACATTTAAGCAAAAGATGATGCTCGTTCAGAAAAGTTCTTCTATAACGAGTCTTTTTTTCTTTACTTTTTTTGTTTTTCTTAATATCTCCGGTTGATCGTTTCGAACGAGGAGAGAAAGTTGAAGCGAAAAATCGAATGTTCGACGTTTCATCATTTGAATGACCGCGGGAGGTACTCTAAGCAACGAAGCTGGCGAATCCCTTGGGGCTTCTCTCGAGTTTAATTGGCCGCGGCTAGTTATTAAGACGATTTCCTGGGTTCACGGATTACCTCGTCGCCGCTGCGTTGAATAAACTTAATTAACTAGCTGGCGAGTCGACGGGTTTGCTTGCCTCNACTAGCTGGCGAGTCGACGGGTTTGCTTGCCTCTTCGAGAAGAGCTGTCTGATCAAATAATCTTCTCCAAAGAAAGGGATTCGTCGATTTGACGCGAGATAATTTCATGAATATCGAACAACGAGTTGGGTGAAAAATAAAAAGAGAGCAATTTTTAAGATTTAATAAATCGTGGAAATTGATTTCGAGTTTGAACAAGTTTAACATTCCCGGAAGTTTTAATTGGATAGACTACGATATCACGTACGTATTGAAAAAAATTACGTCGCTTTATTGTAATGAAAAGAAAAAAAAGAAGCTTTATGTAGATAGCATATATATGTATTGAAAATTCAATTATCATATGTAAGTTACGTTTATTTAAGAACTATTTGTGTATTATGTGTGATTAGAGTTTCAAATGCATTTCATGACGCAAGGCTGGCTGACTAAAAAGGATTTATACCACTTACTGGTTACTTTCAATCTTGCAGTAAATCTGTCACAAAAGAAATCTGCAGAAAATTTTTATTGCTGATGTTGCAGTCAATCATTGTCAATATTTTTGAACAAACTACGTATTAAGTTTCTTCTTCCTTCACGCGGTAATTAACCATCAAGTTCAAGTGTACTGAAACTGAAAGTTACTCCAGGAAACGGAGAAACATATCTTCACGAATGATAAACGGGATTAATCGCGGCGTGGCGCGAACGAAAATTCCGCAGTTTCTGAAGTGCTTGTTAAGTCGTAAGTCATCAAGACTCGATAGAGAGGGAACTGGCGTTGAAGTGGAAGCGATAAGTCGAGTTATAGCAGTGCCGCGTTTACCTGGGAAGCGAGAGCTTAGTTAAAATCGCGAGACGATCGTTCCGCGCTGAAACACGAACACCGTGCCGTTTTCGTAATTCAAGAATCGGGCGGGAGAATTGAATAAATCCGACGACGACAAGGATTGAGATAAACCGAGAGAAAAACGGTTCCCGGGCCGAGGCTTCCGGCCGGAATTTCAATGGCGGCCGATACCGATCTCATGGAAATTGAGAGCAATGAGGAGTAAACGAAATATCGATAGAACAAATGCGATAGACGGCAAAGCCTGCCTGGAGGATTGTATCCAATTTCCTTTGCCGCTCTCGAATTCGAAGGAACGAATTACGATTTCCATTGCCTCTGTCTCTTTTTAATTGGATTTCTTCCTTCCTTTCGAACGCGATGTTGCAAACACTGTTGGAAAACTATATTCGATTTTGCAGAAAAATTTAATCGGGGAAAAATTTCGCTCTGAAACGTTTCAATGAAAGTGAGTGAATGTATCAGTGAACAGTTGTTCAGTAAATTGGAAAAGAATTATTACTTGTTTGAAATGATTATTCGCTAATCTATGTATTAATTTGCAGATTGGCCAGATTAGTATTCAATATTTCATTATTGTTCGTTGTAAATAATATCGAATTTTTTACTTAATTATTTGATTACTATGGTAATATATGGTCAGAATTAGAGAAAGAGTTTCCCATAAGAAAGGTAAAAGGGAATCTTATTCGCAAGCATGTGTTTCCTCTGTGTTTCTGTCTCAGCAGGGAACAAGTCGCGAGATTGATTTATCCAGCGACGTCCATTTAAGAACGTTAAGCGACGTCATATTCAGCGAGCCGGAAGAAAAATGGACCATTAGAAGCGTGAATCACGCGAAATATCAGGCTACGGTCGGGAGGACCACACCCCTATTCATCACTGACTTTCCCTTCGCGATCGAGGATGTAATAATAACGTTTCCGTTAACGAACACTCATACCTCATCCTGAATTTTCTACCCTCCTCTTCGACAGCGACATAAAGCAATAACAGGTGAAAACAATGGCGGGCAAATACACGGGCGGGGGGCGCGTTCCGATAAACAGGGGAAGAAGTCAAGCTGAAAATCAGCAGCTTTTGAATCCTGACGTTCGTCGATTTCGCTTCTTGTTTCCCTTTTCAATCTTCCCTCTTCCATACGTTCTTTCCTGTCTTCCATTTTTCGTCAAACAATTTGTTGGGTCTACACTACGCGAGATCAAGCACGTATACATTGAATTCATGTTGATTTGTCAGATAAAAACAGGGACGTTTGGTTTAATCGACTTTCAGCTCGGTAAACTCCTTATCGATAAGTGCTGCTCGTTGATTAACGAAATGATTCTTTATTTATAGGCGAAGAAATTTTGAATAGGAAATTATATGAGATAACCAAGAGGCAATGGTAATCGTTTATGACACTTAATAAGTGAAATATACCTCTCTTCACATCAGGCTAATGAGATTATAGATTCTTTATACTATTTAAAAATTTCGATTATTTTGTAATGTTCGTTTTTATAATTATTCCAACATTGATAAAAAGGAACAGTTTTTCAACATAAAAAAAAATTGTCGATATTCCTGACTGTTAGAATTTCGTGAGAAAGAAATCAAAGATATTTATAATATCTCAATTTATATAATTTATATAATTTATAATATCTCAAAGATATTTATACGTCACGTAACGAGTGTGAAAATTCAAACTATTTCTGTTCTAGAAAATTATAAAAATTCAAATCTCGCTATCGAATGTTAAAATTTTGCAACAATCCCTTAAAACTTATTGGACGATTTTTTGACTTCGAATGTCAGAGTTAGATAATGAAATGTTAGGATTCCTTGTTAACTTTTCTCTTAACAATTTTTTTTACCATTATTGATTCAATTATGATGTTGAGTCACTGCACTGGGTATTCGCGATTAAAAATACGTACGTGCGTATTCAGTTTCTAGGTCAATTAAAAATTACAACAAGAATATGAAATTTGAATAAATATCAAGTTTATAATTAATATTTCACAACGTCATAATACTAATAGTTTAAATCGATGATGTTTCTGTTTTTACTGTTATATTTCGGCGAGCAAGTTTGTATCAGTTTCAAAGTGTCAATTCTGTATTCTGTGTTCACTATATAACACCATGTTTTTCTTATAATTTTGAAAACCTATGTTTATATAATATTTCTTCCTTCCTTATTTTCATTTGTAGAACACACGCTGACGAAAACATGATCATTCTAACATTCACCCCGTAGATTTCATCTCTTCAAGAAAGATACATAAACATTAGCAGGGTAGTCTTCAGTCGTCGTCGATGATATAATTGGATAATAGCGTTTCAAGGTTGTCCGTAATTGTCGTGTTGCTGCCGAGAAGCGAAAAGTGAAACGAGGAGCGCGTAATTTGCATGGAAGTGGAGCCGCGAGTGGTATCCACGGGTTCTCGAGAGAAGTAAGAAAAGCGAGAAAAGAAAGAAAGTTCGAAAGTTCCTTTCGTCTCTGTTCCGCTCGCGTGACGGACCTTGTTGCATGTTAACGAGTAACCATGCCACCCGGCAAACGAGAAAGCAATCCGGCAAGTCGATCATTGGATTATTAACCGCGTCAGTCTTACGGTAGTTGTAATTGCGCGCGTTAACTTCGCCGGCTCGTACTCATAAAGTGCCTCGACGGTACACGCTAACTTCCAGCGGCTATAAGTGAGCGCATATTAAACGTATTAGAAACTACTTTGGCGAGGAGAAAGCGGATCAGCGGCCGAGGATCTCGTCGAGGAGAATATATATGTATATATATATAACGTGGACGGGCCGAGCAGCTTTCCGCGAGATAAATCGGACGAATGTTGGAAAGTAATTTGGAATTTATATCCCTATTAACCGATATCGCTAAACTTCTGTCGAAGACAGGAACAATTTGCTACTGAATCGCTCGATTTCGAAAGCTCTAATTTCTATCCAGTTTCATTGCTAGAAGCTTACGTGGCAAAATAATATAAAGTACAAAATGACAGGGAATTTTATGAAAATGTGAATTATCACGGTCGTGCACGATCCAACATATATCGTTGCTGAGGGTTGATGTAAGAATGTCGTGTTGGATACGATAACCTTTCGAGGCGGAGAATAACGCGCGAGAAGATTAGAAAATTCTCATTCCCTCTCCTCTTTCTTTTCTGAAAATTTTCACAGGAAAGGAAAGAGAGCAACGCGTTATATAATAATAAAAAGTATTAAATTGAATGGGAAAGCGTCCGGTTTCTTTGAAATAAACAAAGATCTAACGAGCAAGATACCACCTGCGGAAGAACGAAATTGAATGCGTTTAATAAAAGGTATTGAATCAGGCAAAAAGTATTCGTTTCCTTCGAAATAAAGAAACAGCTCGAGAGTTTTTGGGTCAGGGGATTCCTGGGGAAATACTTCGCAACCGCGGCCAAGAAGAAGTACGAATTAATAAAAGGTATTGAATCAGGCAAAAAGTATTCGTTTCCTTCGAAATAAAGAAACAGCTCGAGAGTTTTTGGGTCAGGGGATTCCTGGGGAAATACTTCGCAACCGCGGCCAAGAAGAAGTACGATGAAACGCGAAAGTGATTCGCGGTTGCGGGCTGGTAGCTCCGCGACAACCGCAACGAACCCGCGAAGAAAACAAAAAAAAAAAAGAAAAAAGAACAACGAAATGCGATTCGTAAGAACGCGATAGCTG
>NIPQ01115027.1:0-14028 GCA_002806875.1 Lepidotrigona ventralis hoosana
ATATATATATATATATATATATATATATATATATATATATATATATATATGTTGCTACGTGAAACGTGATTTTGTTCAATTTTGTGATTCCACTGAAATCTTGTCAAACTTATGTGGCGGTAATAACATTCCCGTTGGAATGAGGAAACTATGAAAAGAACGAAAAGTTGCGTATGAAATGAGAGATAAGAATACACATAGAGTGTGCATCACGCTCTGCGTTGCAATTTATTACTCAAAGAGATAAATGCGGCTATCAATTATGGAAATCTAACCACTGGTTATGTGTATGAAGTGACACCAGAGAGATTGTCGATAATCGTTCTGCGTCAACGCACAAATGTTTGCGATTCCTTGGAAAACAGCTCCGGAATATTTTGAATAATTGATAACGCAATTGTGCGATTCCTTCGTTCGGGAAGTTTCTACTACTTCTCGGTATAAGTAAATGACTTGAATCTAACCTAAACCTAACCTAAAATAATTTCTCAAAATTGTCGCGTTATTTTTACGTTTACCTTCTAGCACTAGTAATTGTTTAGATTATTGTTTAATTGTTAAAGACGATTCGTCGCGAACGAGTTATTCGTTTCTCTGAACGCAGTTGCAATCTATTTAGCTCAGTTTGTTTTCTAGGTCAGTAGTGTTCCACTTGAAGCGGCTCGCTAATCGGGATGATTTATCTTTGAAGAAAATAAATTAATAGTGTTTAGTAACAATATATCTTGCACGATCAACAGGTTAAAATCTTTATTCGATAAATGCTCAGGTTTTGTTTGTCGCTTTCTCTCGTTACTTTCGTTTGCGAAATCATTTGCGGAAGTAATGTAAATTGCAAATTATTTGCAAATATTTAACGCGAAGAGTAAACAAGTACGCAAGCGAGTACGTGCTTTTTCAAACGAACGGTAATTTAATCAATTCAACTAATTATGCAGTTTGAGAAATCTGCGAAAACAAAGAGTATGAATTTGTTTGTAATGCATACATTAAAGTAACTAATGTACAAATATTTACTTACTAGATTTCGACTGTTTGCGTGAATTTAAACGATAAATTTCCAAGCGTGTCAGAAATTTTTGGAAAATATCTAAAAGTTTTGTTTAAAACGATCGTGCCATTTAAAATTATAGTCTTGCCAACTACGATACAAAAAGGCAGTATATGTAAATATTTTTTACGATCAGCGACGTTTGATCGTTTCTTTAAAAGAGTAAAAAGTTCAATCTTGCGAATATTCTTTACGGCGCGATTTATCTACACTTTTGTGAAAACATTTTTTCATTACACGTTTACGTTAGAACACGATCATCTGCTCCTTTAAAATTAAAGTATCATAGATTGAAGCAAGAAAGCAAGATGGCAATCCCCACATTTGCAAAAGCACAGTGTGTAAGGAATATTTTACGAAAAGCAGGAGACAACGAATTCAAAAGTTCGCGACTACGTGGCGAAGATGTAGATCGTGGCGCTATCTATTCCTAGTCTTATTAGTCCCCGTGTTGCAGGGGTTTGACACGTATGCTGTTTTCGTTGTTTCCGGATTCGTATAAATGTCAGTTGGCCAATTGAAAGATATTGTTGGATTTTTCGTTGCATGGCTTTCTTGTGATCAGGTACGTCGATCTTAATAAATGCAATTCGTAGCGCATTGTCCGGTGTGACAGAGCGAACGCATAGTAGAGGGCAACCTAACCTCACATTCGAACAATAGTATTTTTCGAGTAACATCCGTCGGTCGATCAATTTCCAATATTTAGTCGAAAATTATAGCGGTGACTCTTTCAATTTACAGGTTGTAGAAAAGTAATTTCCCTGACACAGCGTGAGACAACTCGGCAAAAATGAGCACTATTGCCGAACAACCTTGTTACACGTTGATAAACGTTCCAACCGATACGGAGCCATTGAACGAGCTCCAGTTGAAACAAGATCTAGAGAAAGGCGATGTTCAGACAAAGATCGAAGCTCTCAAGAAAACCATTCACATGATCCTTAGTGGAGAACGCTTGCCAGGACTTTTAATGACCATCATTAGATTTGTACTACCGTTGCAAGATCACACTATTAAAAAGCTACTTTTGATATTCTGGGAGATTGTGCCGAAAACTTCTCCCGATGGAAAATTGCTTCAGGAGATGATCCTAGTTTGTGATGCTTATAGAAAGGACTTACAACATCCGAACGAATTTGTCAGAGGATCGACTTTAAGGTATTAACCCGATATACGTAACAGTCAATGACTTTAATGGGTTTAAAGTAGGATGAGCTCAAAAATGTGTTTCTTCCCTTGGTTTCAGATTTCTGTGCAAATTAAAGGAACCAGAACTCTTGGAGCCTTTGATGCCTGCGATAATTGCATGTTTAGAGCATAGGCACTCTTATGTTAGACGCAATGCAGTTCTAGCCATATTCACTATTTACAGAAACTTTGAATTTCTTATACCAGATGCCCCAGAATTAATAGCAAAATATTTGGAAGGAGAACAGGATATGTCTTGCCGGAGGAATGCATTCCTGATGTTGTTACACGCTGATCAGAGCAGGGCACTGGCTTACTTGGCAGCTTGCTTGGATCAAGTGCCCAGCTTTGGTGATATATTGCAATTGGTTATCGTAGAATTAATTTACAAGGTGCATATATTTGACAAACAAGTTTTTATTAACTCGTGGATCATTTCAATTAGTGCCCTAAAAAATTGTTAGTGCTAAAAAGTCTCGAGTATTAATAAGCATGTATTTTTACAGGTTTGCCTCGCAAACCCATCAGAGAGAGCTCGTTTTATCAGATGCATCTATAGTTTGTTGAATTCACCAAGTGCTGCTGTACGTTACGAAGCAGCTGGTACTTTAGTTACACTTTCCAGTGCTCCCACAGCGATTAAAGCTGCAGCTTCTTGCTACATTGAATTAGTCGTTAAAGAAAGTGATAATAACGTTAAATTGATTGTGCTGGATCGCTTGATTGCGATGAAGGACAGTCCTGTTTATGAACGGGTCCTCCAAGATCTAGTGATGGACGTTCTTAGAGTTCTAGGTACCTGTCTATCTTCCGAAAATACATAAGAATACCAGGCGAATGATGTAGAACGCTGCTTAAGATTCCGATTCATATTTCAGGCTCTCCAGCATTGGAAGTTAGAACAAAAACCTTAGCTTTAGCGATGGATTTGGTAACAACACGTACCATCGAGGAAATGGTTCAATTATTGAAGAAGGAAGTGCTTAGAACAGCTGGTGGGGAACACGAAGATGCTGGTCGATATCGACAACTACTAGTTAGAACGTTGCATGCCTGCTCTATCAAATTCTCGGACGTAGCAGCTACAGTGATTCCAGTACTAACAGATTTCTTGTCTGAAAATAACGAGGCCGCAGCCACTGACGTTTTGGTGTTTGTTCGCGAAGCTATCCAACGATTTGAAAATCTTAGACCACTGATTGTTGAAAAACTCCTCGAGGTACGTAACAAAAGAATAAAAATAAAAAAAAAATTGACGTTCGTCTCCACATTTCAATAAATTGATTTAATCGCGTATTTTGTATATAGGTATTTCCACACATTAGATCGGTAAGGGTGCACAGAGCAGCCTTGTGGATTCTCGGTGAATACGCAACGTCGAAGGAAGATATAGAAGCTGTAATGAGTCGTGTCCGGGCTGCTCTGGGAGAACTACCGTTGCTGGAAGCGGAGAACAAACGACAAGCTGGCGAGAAATCGTTAGAAGATGGAAGCGCACAAGTCACACCAGCACAGCTGGTCACATCAGATGGCACATATGCTACTCAAAGTGCATTTAGTGCAGCATCCTCACGTAATTATTTTTGACTAATTACGCAAATAGCTTGCTAATTCTAAACTGTGTGTGTATATAGCAGTCGTTTCTCTAATTTATAGGAAAGAAAGAAGAGAAACGCCCAGCACTGGTTCAGTACATGATGGAAGGTGACTTCTTCATAGGTGCTTCTCTAGCTACAACCTTGGCTAAATTAGCACTTCGTTACAAGGGCCTCGAAGCAGATGCACAAAAGAGCAATCGTATGCAGGCTGAAGCAATGTTGGTGATGTCTAGCGTAATGCAGCTGGGTCGTTCAGGTCTCCCTTCTAAGGCAATAACGCATGATGATACTGAACGTTTGTCACTATGCTTGAGATCATTGGCTTGTCCGACACCACTCGTGCAAAAAGTTTTCACCGAGGGATGTCGCGATGCTCTTGGCAGAATGCTTACAGCGAAAGCTGAAGAAGATTCGCAGAATCAAAAGGTTGTTTTTTCAGAGCTACCTAATTCAGTTTACTTTCTAATTCTTATGGAATTTTGATCCTAATTCTTGTCCTCTCCTCGTACAGGCGAAGGAAAAACCAGGTAGCGTTGTTCAAGTAGACGACGCGATACAGTTCTTACAATTGAGCCGTGGTTCAGACCTAGCGGGTGGAGCTGGTGACGTATTTGAACAAAGTTTGAGCGCTGCTGTCGCTGGAAGACCCGGTGCTAGCGGAGACGCGCCAGCTCCCAGCGCTTTGAGCAAGGTCACCCAATTAACTGGCTTCTCAGATCCTGTTTACGCAGAAGCTCTCGTTCACGTTAACCAGTACGATATCGTACTCGATGTATTAATCGTTAATCAGACCGAAGACACACTGCAGAATTGTACGTTGGAGCTTGCTACAATGGGTGACTTGAAACTCGTAGAGAGGCCACAGCCTATCGTGCTTGCTCCTCGAGACTTTGCAAGCATTAAGGCAAACGTAAAAGTGGCGTCTACAGAAAATGGGATAATATTTGGAAATATAGGTAATTAATAAAAATTTATACTACTTTTATTAACGATATATATTAAAAAGAAAAGAAAATGCAAATTGATTAATTTCCAGTATACGACGTATCTGGAGCGGGATCTGATAGGAGTGTAGTGGTATTGAACGACATACATATCGACATTATGGATTACATAGTGCCGGCAACGTGTACCGATCTAGAATTCAGGCAAATGTGGGCAGAGTTCGAATGGGAGAACAAAGTGTCCGTAAATACAACGTTATCAGACTTGAGGGAGTATCTCGCTCATTTACTGAAATCTACAAACATGCGTTGTCTTACTCCAGAAAAGGTATTGTTAATCGAGGGATTTTTAATCCATTCCGCACATCCGTGTTCGAATTTCGAAAAATTGGAGAAAAGATATATTTTCAGGCCCTTTCTGGACAATGTGGCTTCATGGCGGCCAATATGTACGCGAAGTCGATATTCGGCGAAGACGCATTGGCGAACATGTCCATCGAGAAACCATTGAACAAACCAGATGCCCCGGTGGTCGGTCATATTCGTATCAGAGCGAAGAGCCAAGGCATGGCATTGTCGTTGGGCGACAAAATCAGTTCCACGCAGAAAGGTCCACAAAGCAAAGTGGTGCAAGCCGCTTAGATTGTGTAGCTTCTTAATCTATGATATTCTCAGTATTCGACTCATTTCCAGAGAGGGAAGAAACGCATAGCCAATCAAGTTTTGTTCAGGTGAAAGAACACGTTAAAATGGCGGGCAGCCATTTGCCTTCGTCAATTCCATAATTCAAAGTTTCTTCGAATGTTGAGATATATTTTATACGATCAGTGTATTAACTTGTATGCGTTGTTTCAATCTTATTTCCTTGTATTCAGCACCATCGAACGACGACATTCATTCTATTCGTGAGCGAAGAAATATATACATATATACATGTATGATACTTTAGCTGTACAAGCTTGTATTTTATTCCGTTGAAACCGATGTTTCTGATACATACACATATTTTTTAAGGAATAAAAAGAAAATGAATTTACACCGTCCTCTCAATGTCAATTTATTATCTCTGTGTCAGTGCCTCTTGGCGTATTTCTTTTTTTTAAAATCCCAGATTCAATACTTTACTTGAAGGAACATAAAATAAAGGCGTGACATGTTCTTCAATTCAGCTCTTGCTTAAATTTGTTTTGTACCATTTATTTGTGTTGTTTTATAACCAACCTCCTCTACTATTCGATACTCGTGGTGATCTAGGCCTACTAATTATGTCTACTAATTTCTCTCTATCCTCCGGTATGTTTGTACTCTTCTTAGGACTCAGTGCAGGTTTCAATCGCGACTTTATTATTTTGCCATCCGCATAAGCAGACAATGTTGATTCTGTGCCACTGATAGATTTATTCCTCATTGATGAGCCAGATGTGAACTTGGGGTTGCTCATTGGATGAACAGAGAGTGTTGATGACTCTATAGACATAGAAATGTAACTTCGTTAATTTCTTCAAAAAAAAAAAAAAAAAAAAAAAAATAANATGTAGGCAGAAAGCATGAAACTATTGATTCGAACGGAGAAACAAATCAAACAAAATATTTCTAACAGCGCGATGTGAAAGCAAGAGAAATTGATTATTTCCGCGGTGAAAGTGTTAATAAAAATAAAAATGTCCTCGCCAATTGATTGTTGATAGGCTGTTGCCGAAGAGTTCACGGACTTCCTTTTGACGGCCCGCGGCGACGTACGAAGCGGTACTGGCGGTGGGACTTTAGCGGGTTTCTCGTCGACATAGTCCATCGACATCACGGGCTTCGGCTATAAAGGAAAGCAACAGCCCGTCAGTCGGTCCCCCATAGAGAACGAAAATAAATTACGAATATAAATCTTGGAAGATGCGTAGGAAGAGGATCGAGCGATCCAATTTTCTTGCAATTAACAGAACCATCAACGGAGGAAATGTTAAGAGTTACTCGTTTCTCGAATGAATGGAAGTTCATGAAAAATTCAATCAGAATCGCGAGAGGATTTCGATTCAATTTTTGAAGAGAGAAAATGTCCAGAAAATTTTGCAGCTCTTACTTTGACATCGGTATTATCGTGATCGGTGACGACAGTGAGGATCGGAGTTGCGGGCACTTCGACGATGTCACGAAGAACATGAAGAATCGTCGAGGCTGTGCTTTCGGGTAATTCCACTGGCGACACAGGTGGCAAGGGACTCCTGTTGCTCAGCCTCTGCGCCTCTTCCATCGCTTTCTTCAAGCTCAATTGATTCGCTTCGCTGGTGCTTTTACCAATCTGCGAGCTCCTCACGGCGTTGTCCACTACCTGAACATGTTTCCACCGTTTGTATCTTAGCAAACTGTTCGTTTCGTCGGGGAAATTTAGAACTCTAGAATTCGTACCTGGCTCCAACGATAACTGGCAGATCGCAGCACGGCCATTTTAGCGATTCTTTTCCACCTGGCGACGTTGTCTTCGCCTTCGGTCGGTCGCTGAAGAGATTCCAGCTGTTCTTTCGAATCTGTGCCTGATGCAGGGATGGCCACGTGTATGTCCTTCATCAGCTGTCGTTCCCAGACCTTCATCTTCTTGCCTAGAACGGCTGGAATCATTCGCAGAAAGTTATTTTCATTAGTCGTCGTCGAAGACAAAGGTCACTCACTTCTTTCTTTGATATCGGCCCCGGCAATATCCATGCCGTTCCTGCTCAAAATTTCCAGCAATTCACATCTCCACGACGACAGGTCTGACTTCAGTTCGTGTACGTCGTCCTCGGTGACTGGGTCCATTTCCCGTTCAGAGTGCGCGTTCACGACGTACCGCCATACCAGAGCTCTCATCACGGCTCCATACCTAAACACGAAGATGTTAGAAACACTGACATAGAAAATAATTCGACTGTGGTAGCAGCTAAGAGCTTGAAGTTACTTGGAGTCGTATGCTTGTTTGCCATCGTTCGTCTCTCCCTCGACTTTCTTCCTCTGCAGACCACAGAGCCTGAAAAGCAGCTTCGGTGGCGGGAGAATGTTGAACGGAGGAGGAAGAGTGCCACCGTCCTCAAAGTACCTCAGCCACAGCTTCGTCCTCGCGAACTTCCATTCTTTGTCCGCGCGTTCCTGCGTTCGATTCCAAAAAGGGAGAAAGGTTACGTCGTGGGACGACGATTTTGTCTGTTTTAAAAGCAATTCACCTCGATGACTGCATAGCTGTTGCTCATCATGGCGATCAGAAGATTCAACAGAACGATCACATTGATCACAGAGTAAGAACCGAACATCAGCAGGCCCCAGAATCGAGTGTAACTCTTGATCCCTTAGAAAAAGAAACTCTATGATCGAGTTCATTGGGGGAAAAAAAAGAGAAGGAAAGTTTACCTGCGAGTTCGAACGTTTCTATGCCAACACTGCCGAAACTTGCCCAGAATAAACTCTGACACGATTCGAAGAGATTGCTAAACCTGCGAAATAGAGAAACTGACGAGGACCACTCTCAGTGGATTGTCATAATACCGACCTTCTCCATCTTAGACAAGACTCGCTGGCAGGATCCCAAGATGGATCCCCAATGCCGCTGTAACACTTCCGTCTTTCCAGTTCAGCGAAGTACCAGAGCAGTTGATTCAGGCCGCAGGCAAACGCGAAAAGCACCAGCGTGTAAATGAAGAAAAACTTGACGATGTCTATCACCATTCTGCCTAGAGATATCTGAGAATGAAAGTGGAAAGTGTTCTTCACAAGCTGGATAGTTGTATTGGAGTAGCATCAGCTGACAATTGAAAGCATTACCTGAAGGGGCCCCAAGTGAGGATTGATACTGAACAAGTGGATGAGTTTCAAGGCGCTGAAGATATTCGCGGCTGCGAACAGACCCTCCGCTATTAACTGAGGATCGAAGTCGCTCCATGTTTCCCTCGGGATCAAAGCCGCCGCAGGATCTTGGCTGATCTCTGCTCTTTGTTGAAGGTAGGCAGCCGTTCTGAGAACCATCGTCGCGACGTAGAGAGAATTCCTCGTGAAGTCGATGAAATTCCACATGTCTCGTAAATACGCCCTCAGGCCGTCCACGTAAGCCTTGAAATTTTTAATTAGATTTTTGCCCGCCACTGTGATGATGCATGTGAAAACAGACCAATATACCTCTCTCGCCTCTTGCCAAATGAATCCAAGAACGTAGAGGACAACGACACACTCCAGGGACGAAGGTGCCGCGCCTCTTTGCCTCGCCAATTCTGTCTCGATATTCCTCCTTGCTTCTTTGCTGCCGAATATCTTCGCTATTTCCACTTCGGCGCGTTGCGACACCAGCATCAGGATAACTGAGGAACAATGCCCAGTTCGTCTGAGGCCTGTTATTAATCAATTACCATACTAAATGAATGAAAGACTCACATAGAAAGAACACGTACGACGCGGCGTGGACGAGGAACTTGACGAACGGCTTTCGCATCGTTCGACCGGCTTTCGATTCTGGCGCTAGCAGGTACATTGCAGAGTAAAATGGGAACGTGAGGGCAGTCCTTGCCAGGACGCCACATTTTTTCAACGTGCTCATACGCCTGAAGCCAGGCAGGCCATCGTACCTTTGGCGAATCAACGAAGAAACGATATTACATTTACAATCGAACGTTCAGACTCTGATGGATGCTCAGATCAGGGGACAAAAGTATGTAGAATTTAATAGAACGATAATTTATTTCCGCCCGGCAATGAATGGCAATTTCTCTGTTCTCTGTGCAAAGAGAAACAGAGTTGTGAGTCGTGACGAACTCACCAGATCGCTGCCAACAGTTGCTGCACGTGGGAATGAGCGACGAAAGTTTTCTGCTTATGCCGTATGGCCAATTCTAATCTAGCCAGCTGCTTCGTCGCCAAGTTCCCCTGGTCCTCCGGATCGTAATTGAGGATCGTGTGCAATTCCGTGGTGGTTCGCACTTGTTGCAGCAGATCAACAGCGAATCTACGATCATTGAAACGGATCGAACAATAAGCTACTCTGACAAGATGATCGACATTGATGTGGTAAATTTTCGGCAAATTTCCTCGAACACTCGCAGGATGACGAAAATAAACGAAGCTTTACCGCTCTGTCTGCCGTCGGAGCTTTAAATATTCGCCTCTGCTCTCCGGCTCGGCGATCGCCAGTTCTCGAAGTTCCCAGCTCAATTGGAAAGCTGTTAGCAGAGGGTCCATCGAGCTGAGAGCTATCAAACTCGGGCTCGCCAGTGCTTTGTACTCGGAAATTCTCGTGGACGATAGTCTCAGAGGATCTATAAAAAAAAAAAAAAAAAAAAGGAAANTCCCTCGATTGAAGCTCCCTCGATGACTTCTGAGGCGACGAAGAGATAAAAGTTCGACACGTAGCTTTGAAACAGCTTACCCGCTGCCGATCGCAGACAATCGGCGCATCCGCATTTAATGTCGTGAGGCATGGGCAGAGTAGCACCACGATCCAGCAGCAGCTTCAAAATCTCGTAGTTGTTTCGCTGCGCGGCCAAGATCAGAGGCGTGATCTCTGGCGGGTATCTCGCGGACGTTGGCTCGATCTTCTGCCAACTGTGGATCACCTCTCTCGCCGCTGTGAAATGACAGATTGTATCGACAATCGTCGGAAATTTTATGATAATTTCTATACAAGAGGTTTAGGTTAGGTTTAGGTTAGGTTTAAGTTTAGGTTAAGTTTATGGAAAAATTTTATGATAATTTCAATACAAGAAGTTTAGGTTTAGGGTTAGGTTAGGTTTAGGTTTAGGTTTAGGTTTGGTTTAGGTTAGGTTTAGGTTAGGTTTATGGAAAAATTTTATGATAATTTCAATACAAGAGGTTTAGGTTAGGTTTATGGAAAAATTTTATAATTTCAATACAAGAGGTTTATTCTGTCTTACTTTTAACTCTCTGTTGCATTCCGTTCCCAATTGGGAGACTTAAATTCCAAAGGTTCTGTAGTGAATTAAGTAGACAATTTATTGGTAATTGTTTGTCAACATTCATAACATTTTCTAATAAAATTTTATCATTTATTTCATGACCATGCTCATTTTTAAGTAGACGAACAGCCATATATATATGTATATTTTTTTTTTCAACTCGTCATAAAAATTCATGCAATAGAGGGTTAAGATTTACTTATTATTTTTAATGAGATGTACCGGCATTTTATATATACCTATCTTACCAAATAAATAAACCCCTTATGAATAAACATTGATTTTTATAAAGAAATTCTTAATTTATCAAAGGAAATAATTTGCAACATAACTTCTGATTTCTAATAAAATACTCAAACATATATTTTTGTTTAAAGTAAATTTTGAAAAGAGGTCGTTTGGCGCTGCTTGGTCACGTTTAGTGTTAATTCTTCTCAATATTATTTCTCAAATAGTAGATGCAAAATCTCAGAGAAAGGACTAACAGAAGGTGTTGCAGGTTCTATTCTAAAGAACGGAAAAGTGGGAATGCATGACTCACCGTTGCCTTCAGCCACCGAATTGTCAGTGAGCAGTTCCTCGTGCTCGAGCAGCAACTCGACAGCTTCGACAAACTCTTGGTCGATGGCTCGAAGGAGCGCATCTTTCGTCTCTACGCCCATCACTATCAACAGTTCGACCATCTCCAAATTCTCCGCGTCGATCGCCAATGACAGAGCACCGCGTCCCAGACTATCCACGCAATTTATATCCAGTGACGTGCCCTAAGATGAGAGACACACAGATTGATTTCCCTATCGAGAAGAAAGGAGACACGGAATTTGGTTGAGGCAGACACACGTTGACGCCACCCTTGTTGGCGAACTGAATGAATCTTTTGACGTTGGCTAGGTCGCCTCGTTCCACCGCTAACAGATACTTCTTCTCTTCTATGTTCAAAGGCCTTGGAAGATTGACCACGTAGGCCTCCACCTCGCTTGAAGAAGCTGCTTCCAGCTCCTTCTCCCTCTTTTCGCAGCTCATTTTCCTGTACACTGGAGATATGTCAATTTCCTGTTATCATGTTCATCGACAGAGTGAATGAGATCTCCACTAGTTCAATTTTCGAATCTAAAGCTTCACTCTAAATCTGTCCCTGGATTTCTGCGCTGCACACCAGCTGATACTTGCACCTTACAGGGGATTCATTCGCACGACGAATGGATCTTGGAAGTCGTTGAAGCAATCAGATCCATGGGGAGAGTTTTCCAAGCAAACGACACGGCCGAGAGCCGCTTCCGCTTATATAGGGGATGATGGAAATCGAATTACCAGTATTAACCGAGACCCTGTTTACTTGCCGGCGTACATACGCGGGCTAATTTGCTTATCGATATCTCGTTAGCCACGTGACAGCCTGTCAGAAAGTGTTGTTGAACAGTTGACCGCCTTTTAAGAGAGGCACGTCGAGTCGACGCCCTTTTTGTCGAACGCTCGACACTTCCGCGTCTTTGAACCGATCTCGAGAACTCGTCAGAATAAAATTCGCAACGACGTGTGTTCTCAGAGAACTTGGAACGTGTATCATGTATCTCGTTTTAATTGCTAAGCAATTATTAAGATGTGAAGTATCGCCAGAGTGATTTCGTTCAGCCGAAAGAACGGGATTATACGATCGTCCTTGATGTTCCTCTTCTCGCAGGATGATCTTTTTACACGGATTGTTCGCCGGAATGGCTCCTAAAAAGTTATGGTTAAGATACCCTTAACTCGTGAATCTTTCATATCGATTTGTCCATCCATAAGCATCCCTTAAAGGGACGAATCTTGGGCGACGATAAGAAGTTAGAATTCACTGAGAGAGTGCGTCGAAATTTTGCGAGAACTTTCTCAACTGGCTGAAAGCAGCGACGAAATGTTGAAACGGAAAAAACCCTGGTTGCAGCAGCGAAATTCATTAAAGTGGACGATTAAAGTGGTGCCTCTTACGTGGCTTAGCAGACGTGGGATGGAAAAGGGGCAGCTAGCTGTTTGCACTGCGGCTTCGTCCACTGTTTCACCCTCGTTTTAGTCGATGTTTGCTCGATCGCTGCATCCACGAGAGTGTTGGATGATCGTACACCGTCCATTAACTCTCGTTCGCCTACTTTTTTTTCTTCCACTTCGATGCAGTTTCTGGACATCAACAGGTATTTCAGTTTGAAGCTGATTCTCTTTTGCTTTCTATCAATATTCCGACTAAATGTTTAATATTAATATAATTATTCGTGATTCATATAATGTAATATAATTTCGGAAAAAAAAAATATCTGGACTCATTTTGCAGATATAGCAAAGATAATGGAACTCCACTAGTCGAAAGTTTATTTTAATTTTGTAAAATATGCTGTGTGCAAAATTCGAGGAATTGGAAGATCGTTTGCTAAAACGAAAGAGAAGAAGACAGACAAAAGATCAAACGAAACGACCACCTTTCGAATATCCCAAAGAAACTCGATCTTCGATCTGAATGGACAATCGACGAAGCGGTGCATCGTTTAAAAAGCAGTCATCGATGTTAAGGCGGTGGGAAATCTAGTGAAAGCGTCTTTTTTTTTCCCAATCAGAAGCGAGAACTTTCTTCGTATCGGCGGAAAGAAAAAAAAAAAAACAACGCGGTCATCGCGGACGCAGAGCGGGAAGAGAAACGATTTTAGAGAGCAACTACGCCTCCAATAAATCTGTCGAACGGATCCCAGCGATCTTCAGTGTTTGCTTTCGTTTCTGACATTGAATAACAGAAAGTAGTCATCAGATAATATCTTTGGAAATTGTGATTTCTATTGATTTCCACACACACGCTGTAAATTCCATTTATTTAAAATAAACGTTGGGTGTGTTGTCAACGCGATGTGGCCACGGTTTGCGAGATTCCTCGTAGTCTTGTCAATTTATTCATTCTGTATTCGTTTTGGGGATTCGTTTGAACGCGACGCGAGTGTTCGCCCGAACTTCCGGTACAGAGGAGACCTCGAGGCCGCTGCCAGCGAACACGAAGGCAAGCAATTAAAAGAAAGAAAGAAAGAAAAAGCTTTTATACTCTCCCGAAAACAAGATTCGTCGCAAAAGAAAAAAAAAAAGAAAAAAAATTCGCGGTAATTAAGTTTACAATAGTTTAAGCGTTCGAAAGATCGATATTGCGAGAAACGATAGAGTTAATTAATATCGAAATGGAGAACGCCCTCGCTCGCGCGGTCGGTAAACCTTAATAGCCCCAATTAATAGCAAGGCGGAGGATTCCTCTGCAGAAACTTTCGGCACAGAGAGAGAGAGAGAGAGAGAGAGAGAGAGAGAGAGAGAGAGAG
>NIPQ01115033.1:0-14026 GCA_002806875.1 Lepidotrigona ventralis hoosana
TTACATATATAATTATATATATTATATTATATATATAATTATATATATATATAATATTATATAATATTATATATATAATATTATATTATATATAATATTATATATATTATATATATTATATATATATATTATGTATATAATATTATATTATATGTAATATTATATATATATATATATATATGTATATATATAAAATGAGTGTAGAACATTCTGAACGATCACATATGTAAGCCTCGATAGGTACCGGAAGAGCGTATTATTATGGGGACGATGAATAGTACCAAATAGCTGTTTTATAATAAAAAAAAAACTTGTTTTGATACCCGCGATACGTCGAATAGTATAAGACCATCTGGTCGAGACAATATATTGATAGAATGAATCTAGAATACTTTGAATAATATGTGAACCCTGATCCGTTCCGAAAGTGCGTATTATTTCACAGAATATAAATAACACTGAATCGTTGTTTTATACTAAATTATTTTTTAATATTGATGCCCGCGAATCGTAAAATAATATAAGACATTCAGATCGAGAAAATGTATGATAGCATGAATATAGTATAATTTCAATGATCGTATGTTGTTCCCTATTCTTGTCGGAGGAGGATATTATATCGGTGACGATATATAATACTGGATCGTAGTTATATATTAAATAATTGTGTTCATTATGATTCCCGCGATGCGTATATCAATATGTGAACATCACAGGGAGGTTATCTATCTGGTATAGTGAATGTAGTACATTTCGAATGACCATATATAATATCCAAACAGGGGCAAAGTATCATTTTGGGAATGACAAATAATATTATATCGTTGCTTTGTATACAGAAATTTGTTATTTGTCTCGGCGATGCGTAGAATGCTATGAGATCATCAGAGTGAGATAATCTATTTATGTAGTGAATGTAGAATGTTTTGTATGATCATATGTAAAACCCGATCCATACCGGTGGAGCTTATTAACTCAGCGACGATAAATAATATTGAATTGTCGTTATACATTAAGAAGTTGTGTTCATTGTGTTCATTGTGATCGAAGTAACCGACGACGAGTAGAATAGTATAAGGACATCAGAAGTGGATAATATTTTGATAAAGTGAATGTAGGAAAATTTGAATGAACGTATGTAAACGAAGACCCCAACCAGAGTAGGGGGGACGTTATTTAGGGGACGTTAAATAACATTGGAACGTCGTTATTTATTAAAATATATATTTCGTTTTGATTTCTGTGATGCGTGGATCAGTATGAGAACATCAGAGAAATGTAATCTATTGTTAGAGTGATGGAAGAATATTTTGATCGATCACATGAGAGTCACGACCTGTACGGTGGAGTGTATTATTTCGGGGATCATAAATAATATTGGATCGTTCTTACATATTAAAAAATTTTGTTGTTATTCCCACGATGCGTGGAATAATGTAAGTCAATCTGATTTACATAATATTTCAATAGAATGAAGATAGAATATTTTCAATTGTAACATGTATGCCCAGATCCGTACCGAAGGAGCATATTATTTCGGGTTCGGTAAATATTATTGAATCGTCTTTATATTCTAAAAAATAGTTTTCGTTGTGATCCTGTGACAACCGCCTTTAAAAATTCTTTTGCTCACCACATAATCAGTCATTAGCAGTAGGCGCTTGATGTGTGCGGATCTAGGATTTTAAAGACATTTGTTACGACTGAGATGTCAAATAGAGTCACTAAATAAAATTTGAACCAAACACAGTCTTATTATTTTGTCTTTAAAGCGCGACACTGCGCGTTAGAATCGTGACATTTTGGCAATCCTGCTAGGATCCTCAGCAGTCCATCCAAGTATAAACTCCAAATCGCCGGACGAACCGAAGAACAGAGAACTACGGTCAATCCACTGCAGAAGTTGAAGATCATGAATCAAGGTAATCGTCTTTTAATATTTCTTGCCTGCACAAAGAAATTCCGACATCCTTACAGGAGATGGCTCGAGATAATCTTACTTATAAAACATTCGATGGCAAGATAGGTCAACTTGAGTATGAATAGGGATATGTGTGAAATTAACAAAAATATAGAAACGATGCTAAAACTGATAGATGAAGAAGATAATAGGATAAGGTAAGTAATTGTAGATTTAGCAAATAAACTCAGTATTCGTGCCTATATGACTAACGGCCAACCTGGCACGTTTATGAACAAGTGTAGCAAACGACATATAATCCCAGGCGTAAAACAAAGAGACAGCGATAATGAAAATCGAAATTGAAAACCCAAGTTTAACTGATAGAATCAAAGCGTTAAAAACAAAAATCAGATTAGATCATGTAGAATCACGATTACAGGAACCATTAAAAGAAATAATTTTCTCTTATGGTTCAGCTTTTTCTCTAGACACAGACCTTTTACTTTGTACCAACCTGACATTCCATCAAATTGGTGTTAAAAGCACCAAGCATATTAATGTAAAATCCTATCGACAACCTGAAAGCCACCGAAATGAAGTTAAACGACAAATTAAAGAAATATTAGATAAAAGAAGTAATAGAATCATTCAATAGTCACTATAACGTACCAGTCTGAGTTGTGCCCAAAAATTTAGACTCAACAGACAAACGAAAATGGCGAACTGTTGTAGATTTCAGAAAGCTCAATGAAATTACTGACCAAGACATTTATCCTTTGCTCGACATAGAAACAGTTTTGTCTCAACTTGGATACGAAAAATTCTTTTCGACCTTAGATTTCTCATCCTAAATTCATCATATACCGATGCACACAAATTCAAAAAAATATACTGCTTTTTCAATACCAGAAGATAAGAGATGTGATAAGTATATGCAAGACTTACCAACGTGAAAAATTCACGAAAATTAGACCCAGAGAAACAGCTTCCATCCCTGACACAACTAAAGAACACCTAAACAACAAATTAACTATGGACATATACGGACCATTACAACTGACCAGCAAATGTAATCAATATGTATTATCAATACAAGATGTCTTATCCAAATATCTTATTCTTGTACCGCTTCCCAAACAACAAGCTCAAACTACAATAGAGAAATTGATGGATTATTATATTTACGTATTTCCCAAAATGATACTAACAGATCAAGGCGTGTATGTACACACACACACACACACACACACACACACACACACACACCGATCCGATAATAGAAACTACAGAATGGAAATTACGAAGATACTACCTGATACCTAAAAAAAAACGGGCACGATATTCGCAATTGTCATACCAGAAACACTAACGCTTCAAATAATATACGAATACTTTAGGATAGAACAAGGATTTAGACACACATTGTAAATGAGGCAAGCTAATTCCTCATATGTAAAGGAACCAGACCGAACATACCAATTCTCACCACGAACAGTTGCGAAGCCAAAATAATTAATAACCTGCATAAGCATTGTGAACGTGTACTTTTCAAAATTGAATTATATTCCTCTTACCAAATCCGAAAAGTATACTGTAACAGGAATATACTGCGACAGGAATCTACTTGACATAAATTGTAAAACACATCTTATAAAAATAATTAGTTCATCACATTTGATAGAAGCCAACACCGACTGCATTATACAAACACAAAAGTCAATAATAATAATTATTCCAGGAAAATCAAATTTAACATGGGAAACGAAATTGATCAATGTGAATATAAGCATGTCGGAAAAACAAATAACATTTTTACAACAACATTTGAAAGAAACATCAATTGCTTTGAAAACTTAAAGAAATACTCAAGAACGTTAGAAGAAATTTCCGACCTGTTAACATCTCTTGAACGCCAACATAGAACTTGCAAGGCAATAGAGATGCGATTATCGATACTTAAAATAATATGATACATAGCTCTGCGATTAACAACGCTTTACGGTTTATATAAAATAAGAAAGTGCACCTAAATATTAATCTCCTGATAGAATTGCTCAAATACAAATAGTATCGTCGGCATTCATACGTCTGCCCCATCATGCCACGCACATGACAACGCCCCGAGGAATTCAAGATGCACAACATCATATATTAGCATCAAACCACCAGACTAGGAGCAAACCGATCACATCGAGTTCGCCACGGAGAAACAAAGTCTAAAAAGGGGGGATGTGACGATCACTTTTAAAAATTCTTTTCCTTACGTCACCACACAATTAGTCATCGGAAATGGCAGCCTGGTGTGTACGGTTCTGTAATTATAATGACATCAGTTACGACTGAGCAGTCAACGAGAGCTGTTAAATAAAATTTAAACCAAGTACAGTCTTATTATTTTGAGTTTAATCCGCGACATTTCACGTTTGAATAGTGACAATCCCACGATGCATGGAATAATATGAGACTACCAGAGGGAGACAATCTATTAATAGAGTATGTAATCTATTAATAGAGAATGTAGAATATTTTAAATGATAACATGTACGCCCCGATCCGTAATGGAGAAGCGAATAATTTCGGGACAATAAATAATACTAAATCGCTGCTTTGTAACAAAAAATTTGATAATTTTGTTACCTGCAATGCGTAGAATTATATAAGACTATCATAAGACGATAATCCATTGATAGAGTGAATGTAAAATAATTTGAATGATCATATGTAAGCCCCGAACGTACCAAAAGATCGTAATAATTCGGGGACAATAAATACGACAGAATTGTTGTTTTATATTTAAATATTATGTTCTTTGTGATCCCCATGATGCGTAGAATGATATAAGACCATCAGTTGGAGAGAATCTGATTGTAGGTTATTTTGAATGATCAAATGTAAGCTCTGATCCGTACCGTTGGAGCGTATAATTACGGGGGCTATAATGATCGTCTTTATACTTAAAAAATTGTGTTCATTGTGATCCCCGCCATGCGTAAAATAATATAAGAATCTCAGAGTGATAAAATATAATGATGGAATGAATGTAAATAATATTGGATGGTTGTTATACTTTTAAAATTGTGTTCCTTGTGATCCACGCGATGAGTAGAAGTATATAAAACCATCAGAGAGAGGTAATCTATTTATACAGTCAATGTTGAGTTTTCTGAATAACCATACGTAAGACACGATCCGACAAGGATGTTTGTATTACTTCGGGGATAATAAATAATATTGGATATCGCTATATATTAAAAAATTGTTTTCCTTATAACACCGCGATGCGTAGAATAAATAAGACCGTTAGAAGGAAATAATCAATTAATGGAGTGAATGTAAAACATTTTGAATGATCATGTGTAAGCCCCAGTGCTTACGGAGGAGCGTGTTATACCTGAGACGATAAACGGTACAAAATAATTGTTCTATATTTGAAAATATGGTCTTTTATAAGCCCGAGATTGTTAGACAATTGTAAGACAATCACATCGTGATAATACGTTGATAGAATTAATTCAAGATACTCTGAAATATCATAAATAAGTTCCGATGAGTATCGGAGAAGCGTATTTCTGGGACGATATATAACAGTAGAACATCCATTTATAATAAAAAAAATGGTGTTCATTGTGAAACTCGCGGGGAGCGGAATAATAGAAGACAATCAGAAGAAGGTGATCTATTGATAGCGTGAATGTAGAATATTTGAATATTTTGAACTATCATATGTAGTCCCCGATCCGTACCGGAAGAGAATATAATTACGTGGACGATTGATAATAATAAATAGTGGTTTAATACTATAGAATTTGTCCATTGTGGTCCTCGCTATTTGTAGTATAGCATACTAAAACAGTCAGATCGAGCTAATACTTCGATAGAGTGAACGGACAATATTTTGAATGATCAAAATGCAAGCCCCGAACCGTACTGAAGGAGTGTATTACTTTGGGGACGATAAAAGCAGCGGAAAGACTATATATTAAAAAAGAGTGCTTATTGTAAACCCGGCGATGTGTAATAATACAAGGCAAACAAATCGAGATAATACTTCAATAGAATGAATTCAGAATACTTTGCTTGAGCATATGTAAGCCACGGTTCGTACCTGAGGAGTCCAAAATTTCGTTGACGATAAATAATACTAAATAAATGTTTTATACTAAAAAAATTGTTTATTTGATATCCGCGATTCATAGTATAATATAAGATAATCAGATCGAGATAATATATACATAGAATTAAAGTAAAACGTTTTGAATATTCATATGCAAACACCGACACTCTTCGGATTAGCGGAGATATTATTATAATATCGGGGACGATAAGTAAGTCTAAGTCAATATTTTCTATTAAAAAATTTGTTCATTTCGACACCCGCGATAAGTAGAATAATATTTGAACATCATATCAAGATAATATGAGAAAGAGAATGCGTGTAGCATATTTTGAATCGTCATATGTTAGCCACGATCGGAACCGTAAGAGCGTATTAATCTCGGGACGATATATAAAATGGGGTTGTCGTTATATATCAAAAAATATTGTACTATGAGATTCCTGCAATGCGTAAAATGACATAAAACAATGAAATCGAGATAATAAATTGAGAATGTGGAATATTTTGAATGATCACATGTAAACCCCGATCCATCCCGGAGGACGTTCAGGATGAAAAAGGGAAGTCATTTCGGGGAAGTCAGATATATATTTAGTAATATATATATTACTAAATCGTTATTTAAATAAGAAAATTTGTTCATTCTGGCGCCAACATGGGGTAGAATAATAGAAAGAAGACCATCAGATCGCGATAATATTTTGATAAAATGAATGTAGAATATTTTGAATGATCATTTGTAAGCCCCGAACCGTACGGAGGAGCGAATAATATCGGGAACGAGTATATCGGAGAATAGTTCCAAATCGATGTTTTAAATTAAGAAATTTCTTTATTGCGATCATGGCGATGCGTAGAATAACATTAGACCATCAGAGGGAGCTAACATATTGATAGAATAAATGAAGATTGTTTTGAAAGGTCTCACATTAAACGATGACTCCGATATGTAACGGACTAGCGTAATATTTCGGTGACGATAAATAACACCAAATCGTACTTTATGTAAAAAAAATTATTCATTTCGGTACCCGCGAGGTGGAGAACAACATAAGACCACTAGATCGAGATAATGTATAGATATAATGAATGTAGAATGTTTTGAATGATTACATGTAAGCCCCGAAACTCACAGGAGGAGCGTCTTACATAGGGGACGATAAATAATACTAAATCGTAGTTTTATAATAAAAATTTTTGTTCTTTGTGATTCCTGAATTATCATGTGTAAGCCCCGATCTTTACCGGAGGATCGTATGATTTCGGTGACGATAAAGGATATTGGATCATCGTTATATATTAAGAAATTGTGTTGGTTGTTATCCCCGCGATACGTAGAATATTATAAGGCAATCAAAGTGTGATAAATTATTGACAGTGTGTATCTAGAAAATTTTGACTGATATTATGTAAGCCACGATCTTTACAGAAAGAGCGCATCACTTCGGATAAGATAAATAAAATTGAATCGTTGCTATATATTAAAAGACTGTATAGATTGTGATCCCCACGGTACATAGAGTAATATAAAACAATCAGATCTGGATAATATGTTGACTGAGTGAATGCCGATAAATTTGAGTTGACACAGGTAAAACCCGATCCGTACCGGGAAGCGTATTAACTCGGGAACTGTCAGTAATATTGGATCGTCGTTAAATAAAAATAAATTGTATTCATTGTGATCCCCGATATGCGTAGAATAAAATGAGACCATCAGATCGAGATAATATATTGATAGATTGAATGTAGAATGTTTTGAATATTCACGTACTGAACCGTACCGGAGAAGCGTATAATTGTGGGGACGATAAATAATATTAAATGTTGTTTCATGTTAAAATGTTTGTTCATCTTGATACACGCGAAGAGTAGAATAATATCAGACCATCGGATCGAGATAATATATTGATAGAATGATTGTAGAATACTTTGAATGATCATAATCCCCGATCATTGCCGTAGGGCGTATAATTTCAATAAATAATATTGGATCGTCATTATATGTAAGAAAGTTGTGTTTTTGCGTAGTTACGATCATCACGTTGCGTAAAATACCATAAGACCATCACAGTGAGATAATATATTGATGGAGTGAATATAGAAAAGTTTTGTATAATCATATGGAGGAACGAATTCGGGGAAGATAATTAATGCTGAATCGTTGTTTATATAAAAGATACTTATTCATTTTTATACCCACGATTGGTAGTACAATATAGGACCATAAGAGCGAGGTAACACATTCATGAAACGAATGTAGAATATTTTGAAAGGTCATACGTAAGCCCCAATTCTTACCGGTGGATTGAATTAATTCACTGATGGTGAAAAATACTAAAACCCTGTTTAATATTACAAATTTCGTTCCCAGTGATAAAAACATCAGATCGCATTAATTTTCTGACAGAATGAATGTAGAATATTTTGAACGATCATATGTAAGTCCCGTTCAGGAGGAGCGTAATATTTCGGGGACGATAAATGAAACTAAATCGTTGTTTTATATTTAAAAATGTGTTCATTTCGTACCCGCGATGTGTAGAATAATACAAGACCATCATACCTAGGTAATATTTTGATAGAATATATGTAGAACATTTTGAGTTACCATTTGTATGCGCTGATACGTACCGGAGTATCGTAACAATTCGGAAACGATAAATAATACTGAATCATTGTCTTATACTAAAAAAGTTTCCATTTTGAAAACCGCGAAGCGTAGTATATTACAAGACAATCAGATAGAGGTAATAAACTGATAGAACAAATGTAGAATATTTTGAATCACCATATGCAAAGCCGGATCCGTACCAGAGGAGCGTACATTTTGGAGCAGATGAATACAAAAAATCATTGTTTTGTACTAAAAAATTGGTATTATTGTAAACCACGCTGTGCTAGAATAATATAAGGACGGATATTCTATTGATAGAGTGCGTCTACAGTAGCTTGAATTACCATATATAATCCCGTTCCGCACAGGAGTAGCGTAGACTTTCGGATGCATAAATAATAGTGAATAGTAGATTTTTAAAAAATTTTTTTGCTTCGTTATGATCCCCGTGATCTGTACCATGACATAAGTCTTTCATATGGATATTATCTATTGATAGAGTTTATGTAGAACATCTTGAATGATCATATTTATGCCCCGAACGGAACAGCGTATAAATTCGGGGGATATATAACACTAAATCGTTGTTTCATATTAAAAAATTGTATTCATTGTGATTCCCGCGTGGAATAATGTAAGACAATCAGAAGGAGATAATTTAGAATATTTTGAATAATCATATGTAAGCCACGATCCGAGCCGGGGAAGCGTATTATTTCGGCGATGATAAAAGATACTTAATCGTTGTTCTATTTTAAAAAAATTGTGACACCGCGTTGCGTAGAATAATATAAGACCATCAGTGGAATGTCATCTATTGATAGAGTGAATGTAGAATATTTTGAATAACCATATTTAAGATCCGTCCCGGAACAGCGTATTACTTCGGGGATTGTAAATAATTTTAATCGCCGTTATATTAAAAAAAAAATTGTGTTTACTGTGACAGTATGTAGACTACTACTACCTCGCAGTATGTAGAATAATATAAGACAATCATAGGGAAATTATCTATTGATAGCATGAATGCAGAATATTTTGTATTAACATATGTAACCCCGATCAGAACAGGAGGAGCGTATAACTTCCGGGACAGTATATAATTTAAGATCGTCCTTATATATCAAAACATTGTGTTCATTATGTTACCCGCGATGTGTAGAATAATATAAAACCGTTAGGACGAGATAACATTTTGATAGGACGAGTACTTTGAATGATCATGATTAAGCCACGATTCGTACCGGTGGAGAGCATTATTTCGATGACGATAAATATCATTTGATAGCTATTATATATTAAAAAATTGTGTTCATTCTTGTCAGAATTTATTTGATTATTTAAGTTTAATTTGATAAGTTGATTATTTAATTTAATTATTTATGGAATAAGAATACGCAATAATATAATCGATGGGAAATGCATTTATAAGTATGTTCAGAATGACGTCACGAGGTCAACTTCAAAACTCGAACCCAGAGTTCACTTGTTTAGTTGACGACAAAAGACAATCACACTTACACAGCTTACATCATTCATCGATATATTCCAACAATTCTGTTAGACGCAATGTGTAGAATAATATAAGCACATAGGAGCTAGATAATATTCTGTTAAAATGAACATAGAATATTGAGAATGTCCATATGTAAGCCCCGACCCGTTCTGGAAGTACGTATCATTTGGGCGATGATAAATAAGTCTAAATCGTTGTTCTATATTTAGGTGTTTGATAATATTGATACACGCGCAAGGCGTAGAATAATATAAGACCACCAGAGGGACGTAATATATTGATAGGATGAGTGTAGAATATTTTTAATAGTCATGTGTGAGTCCCGATTCGTAACGGAGGAGCGCACTACTTCGGTTATGATGAATAATACCAAAATCGATTTTTATATGTATAAGTTGTGTTCGCGCGATGCTTGGAATAATATGACTGTCAGATGGAGATAATTTTTGATAGTGTGAATGTAGAATATTCTGGATGATCAAATGTTATCCCCTATCTGTACCGGAGGAGCGTATTTTGTCTTGGAAGAAAAATAAATGTGAACCGTTGTTTTATAGTAAAAACTCTGTTCATTTGGTACCCGCCGTGGCCATAACAGTATGAGACCATTAGATCGCAATAACATGTATATAGGATCAATCTAGTTTATTTTGTTTGTTCATATGTAAGCCCTGAACAGCACCGAAGGAACACACTGTATCGGGGACAATAAATAATACTATGTCGTTGTTTTATAATGAGAAATTGTGTATATTGTGATCCCCGCGATTCTTAGAGCATACAAAGCAGTCAGAGGAATGTAATCTTCTGAAAGAGCGGATGTAAATTATTTGGTATTATCATATGTGTGCCCCGATCCATGCAGGAGAAGCGTATTATTTTGGAGGCGATAAGTAATTGTAAATCACTGTTTTACTTTAAAAAATTTTTTCATTTTGCTGCACGCCATGCGTAGAATTGTATATGATTGCCAGATCGTAATATTTTATTCATAGAATGAATGTAGAACGTTTTGAATGATCATATGTAAGTGATCTGTACCGGTGAAACGTATTATTTTGGGGATGATAAATAATATTGAAACGTCGTTATATTTTGAAAATTTGTTTTTTTTTTGTGAATCACGCGATTCGTAGAATAATATAAGGCAATCAGACGGAAACAATCCATTGAGAGAATGAAGGTAGAATACTTTGAATTATCATTCTAAGCCCCGATCCGTACCGGAGGAGCTTATCACATAAGAGACGATAAATAATACTAAATAGTAGGTTTATATAAAAAAATTGTATTAATTGTGATCGGCGACGCATAGAATGATAGAAGTACATCGCGATGATATATGGATAGAATGAATGTAGAAATTTTAAATTATCATATGTTTTCACCGATCCGAACTTGAGGTGCTCTTTTATTTCGGCGACGATAATTCATATTGGATCGTCGTTATATATTAAAGACTTGTGTTCATTGTAGTCTCTGCGAGGCGTAGAATAATACAAGACAATCAGAAGCAGATTGTTTATTGATAGAGTGAATTTAGAATATTTTGAATAATAATACGTAAGCCCCGTTACCTACCGGAGGAGCGTATTATTTCGGGGACGATAAATAATAATGGATCGTCGTCAAATATTCAAAAACCGCGTTCATTGTGATCCCCTCGATGCTTGTAATGGTATAAGATAATCAGATCGAGAAAATATATTGTTACAATAAATGTGGAATTTTTTGAATGGTCATATATAAACCCCGATCCGCACCGGAGAATCGTATTATTTCGGGGAAGATAAATAACACTAAGTCGTTGTTTTGTATTAAAAAATTGGACCATTGTATTATAGAATGAACTTAGGGTATTTTGAACGATCATATGTAATGTATAGATTCATAACGATAGAGCGTATTGTTCCGATGATGATGATAAATGAAAGTAAATCGTGATTTTATTCGAAAAATTTGATAGTTTTGTTTCCCGCGATGCATAGAATAATATAAGGTCCTCAGATCAAGATAATACATTAATTATATGAATTTATAATATTTTGCATGGTCATGAGTAAGCCGTGAACTGTACTGATGAAGCGTATAATTTCGTGGACGATAGATAACTCTGAATCGAGGTTTCGCGATAAAAGTTTGTTCACTTTGATGCTCCACGATGTGTAGAAAAACATAAGGCCGTCAGATCGACAATATGTTGATAACATATAGAACGTAGATCATTTTGAATTATCATGTGCGAGCCCCATTTTGTTAGGAAGGTGCGTATTCTTCGGGGACATTACAAAATATTGAATCATTGCTTCATATTAAGAATTTGTCCCTTTTGATTCCCGCGATGCATAGAATAATATAAGTCCATCAGTTCGAGATAGTACATTGAGAGAATAAATGTTGAATATTGTAAATGGCAATGAGTAAGCTATACTTACCGGAGTAGCGTATTATTTCGGGGGCGATAAGTAATTTTGAATCGTCGTTATGCATTAAAAAATTGTGTTCGTTGCGAACACCGCAGCGAACACAATTAGTAGAATAATGTAAGGCAATCAGAGGCAGATAATCCATTGATAGAGTAAGTGTGGAATACCTTGAACTGTTATACGGAATCCACGATCCATACTGGTGGAGCGTATTACTTAGCGGACAATTAATAATAGTGAATCGTTGTTATGTGTCATAAAATTTTGTTCATCTTGATCACCGCGACACGTAAAATAATTTAAGGCCATCAAAGTCAGATAATCTATTGATAGAATGAATTTATAGTATTTTAAATGTTCACATGCTAGCAGCGAGGAGGAACGTATTAATTCGACAATAAATTATAATAAATCGTCGGTATATATTTAAAAAATGAGTTTATTATTATGCATACGATGCGTAGAATACTATAAAATTATCAGAGGGGGTAATCTATACATCAAGAGAATGTATAATGTTTTGAATTGTCATATGTCATCCCCGAATATTTCTGGAGGTGCGTAACACTTCGAGGATATTGTATAATATTGAATCATAATTATATGTAAAAAAATTGCGATCATTGTGATATCAGTTCTGCAAGGAATAATATGATACTATCAGATCGAGATATTATATTGATAGAATGAATGTAGAATACTTTGAATAGTTATATGTAAGCCCCGATTCGTAACGAAGGAGCCTATTATTTCGGGGACGATTAATAATATGAAATCACTGTTTTATATTAAAAAATTTATTGGTTCTGAACTCCACGATGCTTAAAATAATACAATACCCTCAGAGGGAGATGATCTGCTGATATGATTAATTTAGAAAATTTTCAATGATCATACGTAAACTTCGATTCCTACCGGAGGAGCGTATTACTTCAGGGACGATAAATAATATTTGATCATCGTTATATGACAAAAAATTGTGTTCATTGTGTCTCCGAAGATGCGTAGAATATTATAAGACCATCAGATCGTCATAATATAGTAATAGAACGATCGTGATAATATATACGTAGAATATTCTGACCATATGTAAGCCTCGAAATAACAATAAACATTGTTTAATATTAATAAATTTGTTAATTTTGAAACCAACGATACGTACAATTGTATAAGACCATCTGAACGAGGTAATACATCGATAGAATTAATGTAGAATATTTTGAATTATCTGATGTAAGCCCAGAACTCTACCGGAGGAGCGTATTATATCGTGGTCGTCAAATAATAATAAATCGCACTTCTATATTAAAAAATTGTACACTTATGTTTCGTGGACGTTAAGTAATATAAGGTCGCCGTTATGCATTAAAAACTTGTGTCCATTTTGACACTAGGAACGCGTAGAATAATGAAAGGCCAATAAGTGTTGAATTATATGAATTCTCAT
>NIPQ01115041.1:0-13743 GCA_002806875.1 Lepidotrigona ventralis hoosana
TGTGACAATAATTGCGAAATGATATTTCGCCTTTCTTTTTTTTTTTCTAATGCGTTGATAAGTACGTCTGTTTCTACTCAATTCAAACTGGACAGTTTTCTTTTCTAGTGACTATGGGAACATCGTTTGTTACGAATTTATTCTCTATTTAATCTTAATTCATTAAGGATCAGGAAATAATTTATCATAATACTTTTAGTCGGGGAGAAATTAGTCAAAGCCTTTTCAGATCAAATATCGATTTTCATTTAATTTTTACATGGTAATTCACGTGTCATTCTTCTGACTGAATTCTTGATAGAATTTCTTTCAACTAGATGATTTTCATTGTTGTCAGTTCTGCAATAGGTCAAGTGCTGGTTTCCTTTTATTCTGGGCTAGAAATTTTCATTTAATTATCACTTCTCAGTGAATGACGGACCACTTTCTCTTACAATTTCAGAAGATTTAAAAAAATTGTAAACAATTGTGAAAATATATTAGAAGATTAAATATATGAATATATTAGAGAGATGTACAAATTTACTAATTCTTTGAGATTTTCTTTCTCGCTATTTCATTCTACTTTTTTTTCATATTCATCTTCTGATCTAACATTTGAGTCAAATTAGAAGATTAAATATATGAATATATTAGAGAGATGTACAAATTTACTAATTCTTTGAGATTTTCTTTCTCGCTATTTCATTCTACTTTTTTTTCATATTCATCTTCTGATCTAACATTTGAGTCACGAGCCCACTAGAATAATTTTACGAATTACTAACGAATTACTAACGAATCTACTGTCAATAATAGTCTCTTCTATAATGTCAATAATATTCTTCTTTTCTTCTTCTTCATCTTCAGCGTTGTAAAAATAAAATAAACTTACAAGTCATATCAAATAGAATGACAACATACTCTGCACTGTTTCCTGTTCGAAACATTCGACCTCATTTCTGCGAAAAATATTCGCACGCTGCACCGGATGCGCTGATGCACGGATGCGCATCTTTGAAACAGCTCATTATATATTTCGAGCCGGTCCAACTTCCCGTTGTCAGCCTTTCCGTTACTCAACGACACATTTTCGAAATTCACACTGTTCAGAAACCATAATACACCGGAACTCACTATCTAAACGAACTTGCCGTTACCAATTCGACAGACTTCCGGGATCAATTATATCATTTTCTCAACACTGTAAGTAGGTTTCGAAAACGTGATAAGATCTTCTCCATCGAATCATCGAGGATCGTGCATCGAATTCGTAGCAGAGATTTTATTCGCTAGCGACGAGCACCATGATTTGAGGATTTTATAAAGAATATTACAGTGTCATAAATATTTCAATCTCTTTAAGTTTCTGTAAAATTGTAGAATCCAGGCGTAATAATGGGAGAATATTAAGTAAACCTTTAGAACTTTCCCTTAATATTAATTCATTTAATTGAATGTATATTATAAATTATAAAATGTACTCCTTACGTTACGATATTCCAAAAGTTATCAAATAACAAGGACATTTCATGAAAAAGTTACAGGTTAATCTCAGGTTAATCCCAAGAGTTAAATTTCACAAAATTGCACGATGAATCTTTTTATGGTTTCAATTTAAAAAAAAAAAAACAGAATTTGATGATGTAAATTAATTGAAAAGAATTGTAAATGAAACGTTACGTCAATGCAACCGTCGGTCCCTAATTAATCGATCGTAACGTGTGGATAAAACGGGATAAATAAATTTCTTTTGAAATATTTCCCAGGAAGATGGAGAAAGCAAAGGAAATAAATAATCGACAGCAGCGGATATCAGAGAGGGTTGCTTAAATATATTTCGCACTTTGTATATACTCGTAGCGAGTTCTCGACCTCCGACCTCGGTCAAATTATCGACCCTATAAAAACCATGCTACTCGCCATTGGCATTCGATGGTGGCTGTTTTACGAGACACGCGTTCAGGGGCCACGCTTGCCGCCGATAGATCTCTTTCTCCTCTTTTTCCCTCTTCTTCGATCATCGCCCCGAGTGATTTACCCGTAGGTGAATCGGCTGACGGCTTTACGATCGCGACAATAAATCCGCGAATTCGCTACAGTGTGTAGGAACTTCCGCTGGCAAAAGGAGGGAAAAATGTCCCGTGTTGAATCGGACATCAATTTCATTTGGATTTCACATTTAATTTCTAAATACGATTTTCTAATACCAGGGAATTGATATTAAATATCATTCACTTTGTAAATCGTAATTTACTGTAATGCATCGTCACGATTTTTTTTCTTTTCTAACTTATTAAATAATATTGTTGGCATTGGATACATCGTCGGGGAGTGTCAAACGATTTGTGGTCAGATTAGGAATATAGTAGAAAGAGGATTATTAAACTTGTAATATCAATTGATTTATGCACTTATCGCATTTATTGTACGTAACGTATATTTCATTTCCACGGTTTTGTGTACTGTAGGTTGAATGTACCAATGAATGAAATTTTCTCCAACGTCTTTATTTAAACATTCTACACATTACACAAATTTTTGCGCTTTTGAGTTTTCACGTAGCTGAATGTATAAAAATTCGAATCGTCAAATAACCACGGACAGTTTCATTGTGACTTCCAAGTTTGATAATGATCATCTAGAAAGATCTATAAAGAAGAACATTGGCTTCAAACTCGAAGGCGATTCTCTGAGAATTGAACGATCTGAAAGATGAACGAGACGAACGATTGCGTGGAAGTGGAGTAGAAATCGCAAGGAGGCGGCGCGAAGCCAAAAGGAGCTTGCGATCGGAAAAGGACGAGGTGGAATTCTTTTTACGACGTACTAACCCGATCGACGCGATACGATCGATCGACCGATCGATCGGCCGATCATCATCGACGACCCAGACGAACCGTCGACTCGCGTCCAAAGCGTAAGCCAGCTAGAGATGGGATCGAGTGCCTCACAAGTAGATTCGAACCTTTCGTCGTTGGACTCGAAAATGATGTTCTCAATTCTATTCTTCCAAGTCATTCCGTACTCGAATTTACGCTGGAATAATTTCGAACATCTTATATTATATTTCCCAAAATGAAAACAATTAAAAATTTGATTAAGACTCAAATATTGACTGTAGTTCGACTTTTATTTACCATTTACAATCCTCTTCGAGGTTCCCTCTGATTATAATAAAATAGTTTTCGTCCTTCTATTTGTTGTTTGGTAAAATTGCTACGAATATGCATTGCAATTTAACTTAATAATAAGAAAGACGATATAACACATTTCTGACGAAGTATATTCTATACGTGATCTTCAAATGTTGCAGTTAGTATATTTTTCATTTCTCGTCTTAGAGCTTTTTCAATATAAAATTCTAATCGATTATTTTACGCGTGCATGTATGAGAATTAAAAACTCATACGCATCGTTAATGAGTTCTCTCATGGATCTTCCAACGATTTTCGCGGGGAATCATTAAAATCTCTAAAAGTACACTGTTTTATACCCATAAAATTTCCAACAAAAAATTATAAATCAGTCGTTTTGGTGTCTGCTTTGGTAGTTCCAGTATTAAAAACGGAACTTAGAAATTTCGAATCGGATTCGTAAGTACATATTGGGCTTGATCCTGTCCCTAGTCGCCGGCAACGCGAACAGGAGAGGAACACTTTTTACGATGATGGATCGCCGGTCGAACCGGCAGGAACGTCGCGCCGGTTCGCTTGGTTCCTCGTGCGCACGCCACCAACAGGCCAAGGGGGATACGCCGTGTCTCCATGGGCGCACATAAATTCGTGTAAATCGCCATAAATCCCGGCAGAGGCGCGAGCGGAAAGCGACACACGAGAGGACGAAACGAGTCGCGTTGAAGCGAATACGCGCGTGAAATGCCGACTGGCAAGCGAGCAGGCTCGAATTCTGGATGGTTGCGAGCTTTAGCAAGCTTTGCCAGCTATGAAATCACGCCGCGTGATCTTCGCGTGAAATTCTTTGGAGTCATTGTCTTTTGCGAGATTTGCTGTTCGAGATGGGAGGTAGAAATAATCTTGCGGTTGTCCAACCTGTTTCGGTTACGATCGGCGTAAAATTCGTAAATATGAAGCGACACACGAATCAGAAGGACGGCATGGTTTTGAATGATTTCAAACGTCTTCTAATTTCTTTCGTCTTTTTTGGATTTTCGTAACTCATACTAAACAAATTGGATTTAAATTTTATAACAGATATTATACTTTATTACGCACGTTTCAAGTCTTTAACATTTTAATACAATCAGTATGGAATGATGAACTTATGTTTCATCTGTAGATGTAGAATCCAATTTGAAATTACTCGAATATCTTTACAAGGCACAGAGATAATAAATTTCACTTTTGGAAATTATTCTTAAGAATTAACGTTCGATTCTTTAAAACGCTTAAGTATACTTTCATAATAGAAGAGTAAACGATAATTCTAAAGGTTTATTTGTACGAGCTTATTCTACGTTTTAATAGAAATTCTATTCTACTCCAAAATGAAAGCGTCACTTTCATCTATCATTGTAGAGAAAATCCTAAAATCTTCACGATTCTAAAAATACCACCTAAAAATCCACTATCACATGGGACACTCATGTCGAAGGAACCAATCAAATCAAAATCTAAAAATAAATCGCGCACTCGCAAATGGGCAAAAACTACGATTCTCGAAAGGGGAGAAGAGGCTTACAAGTTTCCAGGTTAGTATCCTGCCCGATTTCGTCCGTGACGATGCACAACGTCCCAATTAAGTCCGGGCAATTATCAGCGGCTAATGGAAGAGAGAACGGGCCCGGCGTCGGGCCGAGATTCCTTCACGGAAAGAAACACAGGAAGAACGGTTTCGGGACATCTAGCGAGACGGTGTAGCAGGTGTACGATCTCTCCGAATCCGCCGAAAGGATGGAAGAGGAGCGATACTGCTCGGTTTCTCCGCCCCGCTGTTCAGCTGCGTACACATTTGTTAATCTTGTTGCTGATACACGTTACTTATTTAATGGTAATGAGGCTCGATGCAGGACCTGTTTACTGATATCCACATCTACAGCTCTTTATAGATAATTAATCACGTTCCAATTGAACAGATGACGATCAAGGCTCGGTCTTGGTACTCGGTGAAGACTTTCAGAAGTTCAAACTCATAGAAAACGGAGCACATTCATCGAAACGAACGAATCAAGTAACAAATTAACTATCTGCATTTTCTAGTTAAGGCATTTCTTGCATCATAAATTGAATAAAATGAAACACAGACGATAATTAGTCTCGATACGTGAAGGTTATGGTCCAAATTTGCAGCGCGTTACTTTCTTTGGAGTGGGTCAGTTTTTTTTTTTTAACATTTCATCGGAATATTATGCAAGAGCGTGCAATGTTTGTTATCGCGACAACGACTGGCTAGACGACAAGTTGCGATAAGTTGCAGAGTACGGTAACAAATGTGTACGCAGCTTTCGAGTTGGCGAGAGATTGCGAGAAGCGGAGGAGGAGATCGAAGAGTAGTCAGAGGGAGGCCGAGGAAGGTGGAGTAACCGTAGGAGGAGATTGCCAACCGACCAGGACCACTATTCCAACAAGCGAGGAGACCGGCAAAAAGTTAATGAAATAATATCAATGCGGAACGCGTATCGCGGGGGTACAAGTAGTGGGCCAACGAGTATGTGATCCCCCTGTCCACCTCCGCCGCTTCTCCACACCGCACGCTGATGGTCTCCCTTCTTTTCCGCTGCGCTGTCCAGACCCTCTGGATCCGGAATACACCGGGAGCAGAAACCGGCACCAGGCTTCGTACGTGTCCCCCTTGGCCTTCGGCCGACTTGCCATTTTGCTGCGTCACGAATTTTTCTAATTGAGGAAGAAAACGCTCGATGATCATTGAGATTGAAAAGGATTCTTTTTATCACAAAATGTAGACTGTACATTTGATTTTATGCTTCCATGATGGATAGATAATGGTTTTAGTTAATTGACTTTTCGTTAATCGTTTAGTAAATTTTGTAAGAATTACAGTTCATTTTTTTAATTTTAGATTTAAGTTGATCGAATGTTTGAGTAGTGATTGTTGATACATAAGAAAGAAGTTTTTATATTTGCAATGGTTTGCAATTGGTTTATGTGGTTGATAATTTGCTTCACTGCGAATTTTTTCAACTGTTATAAAAAAGGATAGAGATCTTGAGCAGTTGGTTCGTGTTTCGTGTCAGCAATTGTTTGTGAGAGTTTTGGTTAATTCATTGATCCTAATGAATATCCTTGAGGCCTTTCTTCATTTAATAATTCTTTTAATTCTAATTTAGTTAAGTTAATTCTTGCTCATTTTCTATACCACGAAGAAAGTTCTACAAAGACATTACAAGTTCATATCGATATTACAAGATCCACGTACTTGTTCTCGAAGGTATTGATAGTAACAAGTAAAACAATACTTGAACTCACGCTTCCCTGAAGCATTAATCATGTGAAGCGATACAGAGCGTGTACTCACACGCACGAGGGCAAGGAAAGCCCAACGATTCTGCACGAGATAACGAAAACACCAAAAATCATTGCGTGATCAATCGGGCTGGCGAGCAATCGGATCGCGTGCAATTCGGGCGCGAGCGACCGCGTGTTGCCCTCCGCTCGCGCACGGTTCAGAAAATTAATTTTATCAATCCCTCCGCATCGTTCTTCCGCGGTGGATCGATTAATAATGCAACGCGGTATCGGCGCGATCTCGAGCGAAGAACGCATCCTGGATTCGGTCGTCCCGTTCTCGCTTCCTCGATCGCTCGTGCCCTGCCGCTCGCTGGCTCGCGAGCCGCCGCCACGTCGCTCTCGGAAAAAAAGATCGCCGCTTTATTAACGAGGCGTTCCGCAATAAAGCGGGACGGCGCGTATTGCTCTGCAACTTCGAAGGAATCGCGCAGGGGCTGCGCTCGATTATCGTGCGATCTCGCGAGCGGTTCCGCGCGTGTTCCTCCAGGAGGAGGCGTGTTTCAGCCACGGAAGGGTAGCTATGCATAATCGTTCTTTGTGGTGCTTCTTTCATTTCCACGTGTGCCGAACACGTTAGAATTTTTAATCAAAGCGAATGTGATCGTGGTGTGGTAGAATAGATATAATTTAATAATTAATAGCGTGATGTTGAAATAATATCTTTCTCTCTTTTTAGAAACTTACAACAATTTTGTGTATATCAAACTTTGTAGAGTTTTCGTTACAACAGAAGTGATCGTGGTGTTTTTGAAATAATAAAAGTAGGATTGTATAATAAGAATTAGATTTGATTAAAATTTAGTTATACTTTGTATTTTATTTACGTTACGAACACTGCTCTTATGTATCAATATAGCTATATAGCTTCTTCTGAAAATCTCATTGACTTGTTCCACTTATATTCCTCCGGCTCTATATTTTATTGTTGCACCTATCTACTTCTTCATTTATGTTTCAGTCATTTTATTAATCTTTAAAATCCTGTGGAAACCTCATTGACTTATTCTACTTATATTCCTACTATTCCATGCCACCCACATTATTTTTCGATTTATATCGAGTCAATCAGCGATCTTTCGATCAAAAAGGGACTTTCCTCAAAGCAATAAACTTCTTTCATAATTTCTCGAAGAAAGAAAGAAATTTAGTACCAGTATCAAACTTGGCAATCACCGGTCATCGTTAATCCCCTAAGCAAGAACTGAGCGTAACGACGAGCAACACCACCGGCGCGCCGGCCCATTGAAAACTCAGCGACTCGGGTGGAATTATTCGCGAAACATAGCTGCGGTGCTCGGGCTGCGTTCCGCGAAACGGGGCGTCGACGGACAGGATCTACGAGGCGATCGCGTGCGCTCGTGTCTTCTTGTTTAGAACCGGCAGCAAAACGGAGAGCGTTATTTATCCAGGGAGAGGCGCAACGCTCGAAATTATTCTATTAATAAATATCCCGAGGAGAGCGTGGCGCGCGGCTAGACGCCGAGAAAGAATATACGTTCTGGAGAGATGCGAGGCGAGTCTCGGGTTGCCGAGACCTCAGCTATGCCTGGCTCGCGGACGTCGAGGCGATCCGCACAGCCAGCCAGCTTTCGTATACGCGGTACACGCGCAATTCCAATAGGGGCCTGCATTAAACATTAAGGCATACCTCCCGCAGGAGGTGCACCAGCACCGATCCCGATAAAAACCAGTCCCATTTTCCACGCGTACAACCGATCTGACGCCCGACTATGGCATCGAACGACCGCGAGTCTCTCCCTTCCAGCTGGCGTCCGCAGTTTCTTTCTGACCCTCTCCCGCGTCTTCCTTTTCCCTGGTCGCCCTCGTGTCTCTCCGCCGACTACCTCGGTCATGGCTCGAGTCAGTGAATCGAGACTCGCCGATACCGATGGCGTTTCAGACACTTCGATTCGCTTCGAGTTTGTATTACCTATATACACAGTGAGAGAATTCGAAATCAAGCTTAAGACATTTAACACGAACAATTCTCTGGTATTACGTTTCTTGCGAATGTAATATTACACAACTTGATTATATGCGCGATAATAGAAGTTTCTTCTCGAAAAAATAGAACTTCGTAGAAATTTCGTTTAATTTTAATGAAAAAAAGGGTGTCCTTTTTTACGCAGTTTTTTAAAATTCTTAAGGATTCAGTACCTCATGTCGGTGAGACAGAATAATCAAAAAAGATTCTTGTAAGAATCTGAACGTTGAAATTTTATTGCAACTGTGACATACAAGAATCATGGTACGAATTACAGTCGAAGTGATTTCAAATGACTCGGATCTAGATCTTATCACTGTACTTTGGTATATCGTATAATTGTATCCGATATACCTTTTTCACTTTGTTCTCTTTCTTCTCCTTCTATTTTCAATCTTCGTTCGTTCTATCTTTTTAGTCGGCGGATATCGATCGCGCGGCAAGATTTCGAGCGAAACGTTCTTCTTCGGGGCGTGTTGCATATCGCGCGAGCTTTCCTGGAATTCCAACCGAGGAGGATGATGGGCGAGCGTACTTGGCCGCGCGTTCCAGAAATTCGTTCACCGGCCGAGTCGTTTGTAACTTCACCGTTAAACTCGGAAGTTCGAACGTCGAAAGCCGCCGCCAGTGACCGTGACGATGGTTCTCCCGATGCCCCTAACCGATCGCTTCTTATCGAGGTCCTTCATTCGACGAGTGGATTGTACTCTGTTTAAGAACTACTAACAAAGTATCTGTAAATAAAGGGGTACAAAAGTTCTTTTTCCTTGCGAGGAAATAGAAACTGAAATCAAAGTCAAAGTTGGACATCTAAATTGAACATTAAATTAAACTGAGCTTTTAATTTAAAAAATTTGTGAAAGATAATTTTACGATTATAGGAATGATTCAGTTGTTGGATAATTACAGACTATTATATAGAGGCAGATCATTTAATTGTCGTGAAATAAAATTCTGGCATTAGAGCATCGTTTTCGGTATAAAAATTTTAATAAAAATAAGAAATTAATACGATCAGTCCAACACAGAGATATACATATTTACAAAGTTAGAAGTTACCAGTATCCGTAAAACGCACATATCGGACAAACACTTTGCTCCAAGTATATAATAGGCGAATATAAAAATACTTGCTCTTGAGGCGCAGAAAAAAGAACAACGACAGATTAATCACGTTCTCGTTGAATAAAACGAGATTGCACGGGTGGTCAGCTACTACTCGCTACATACTCCGGGTAATTTCGATTTGACAAAACCGAGCGTCGACGACGACATAGTTGCTCGACGTTCGTGTAAAAAAGGAAATCCCTCTGGTAGAGGCTCCTCGTATCTTTATTCCACGGCGGTCCGCGTTTGTTTTCTCCGCTCGAATTCCACCGAACCGGACGCGCCGCCTCTATCAGGCATCGAGGATCTCGCGATCAGGGAGAAATCCCGTGGACTTAGAGGGATCGGTGGCGCATATCGAAAACACCTCGCCGAGATACAAGCGCAAGGGGTGACGAGTGCGTGGCCTTTTACGCGTTAAACGTTCATTCCGAAGGCGATCGGCGGGCTCTCGCGACAAAGCAGCCGTTTCCCGCTTCTTCTTGCGAACGCGGGACGGTTTTGCCATGGGACGACAAAGATCATCCGTCTTCCGACAGGCGGACAGGCGCGGTTCTCTCTCTTTCTCTTTCTTTCTTTTTTTTCTCTGTCTTCTAGTACCGGCGTCGGTGAACCAGCTCGCGACGCGTCCGAGACAAAAATCTTGGTCGATATATTTCTCCCGGATGCGCGGCGCGTCGACAGGATGATTGCGAACGTGAGAATCCTTATCTGTTGAGGTTGTAACAGCGGGCCGTTTTGTCGCGTTAAGCCAGAAGAATATTTATTACCGCGAAGATGTCGGGATTGCCGAACTTTCGGTAACGAGAGAGCCGACTCTGTAAGGTGATCAGGACCTTCTTGCGCGATTTATCAACTTGGTTATTGGTAGATGGACAAGACAGAAGTTCTAGGTTACTTTCATATAAAGATTTGGCTTCTACAATTTCCTAATTTCACATGGGAAATTGTAATTTGTAATTTTAAATTACAATTGGATTAATTTACTTAGGTTAGTCTGATATTAATCGAAATTAATCTGACGATTAAATTAGATCAATCTAGATTTTAAATAAAATAATTCGCGAATTTTATAGATCACGTGTTACAAGTTGCCAATATTGGTAGATAAATGACGTTTAAGTTGTTAACAGGATAGTTTGGCTTTTTTATTTTGTATTAGTCTATTGTCTACGCTTTCAACACTTTCTCAAATAATATAATGTTATACTTGAGTCGTTGGTAATGTAATTTCTTCGTGTTATTCACGTTAATACAGATGTCTGTGCTTGAGTGACACGAAGACTAAATAAGAAGGTGCCATTGCTTTTCTTGCAAACTCTTGATATCTCGAGGCAATTAATTATATTCTCATAGCAGAAGAAGCTCTAAGGAGGTCCTTAATTTCATACATAAAGATACGTGACAAGTAAATTGATTTTCATCCCGTCGTAAAATCGCCAATCGCAAATGAAAGGAAAACGAGGAAATCGCGCAGAGCTGTTAAACGCTTCCTGCAAAGATCGTTAACTTCGCGTTCATTTACGAAGTCGCAAAGAGAAAACTGAATATTCCTACCACATTCCTATTAACGAATGATCAAGTCGTTAAGCGAGTAAGAGACCTTTGTTCCTCCTTGCTCAACGTTCGCCTCCGTCTTTGGTACCGATGCGCCGGACACATCGACCTCGGCCATAAGGAAAAGAAACACGCGAGAGGAAGGGTAGTCGACAGGACGTTCACGGTATTACGAGAGAATACACGCGTGGAATATTAAACTCACGGGATAATCCCGTGATAACAATCGATCGCTATTACGTTTCTGCGCTGCAATAATATAAATTCGTTCGTTAATCAGCTAACTGAAGAGAGTGTTCAATCGCTAAGACGAGTAAAACGATATGAAAGCGAGTTGCAGAGTTAATTTATCGCTTTGCGAAATTTCTTTATGGTGTTTGGAAAGTTTGGTCGTTTACAACAGTAGAACTTCTTCCAGAGTTTAAATCCTGAGATCTTCATGGTATAAATAGAATTTCAACTTCATATCTTAAAATTTAGATTATTTGGGTCTTTCAAATTCCTTTCATTTAGAAACATCCTTTTCGTCGTTGTCCCATTTACCTGGATTCTGCATTAATTTTAATTAAAATTTAAAGAAATCGTCAATTATAAAAATTCATGTAATAATTGTGTGTGAAAGTAGAAGCTTGAATTTCACTCAAAGTTACTGATTGGAAGAACTTTAGCTTCCAGTGGAAGCTTCGAGTCTCCTGCGGCACAATATTCATTTTCCACTGAAATATACTCCCCATTCTCGGACCTCATTGACAAGATGGGAAATTCGTTCATAGTACATATTTCGCAACGTCGATTAGAGAAGGAAGTAACGCGGTGAGCTCGCGGCTTTAATTTGTGATGGAACGTGCACGTGGACGACGAGCATGCGGCAACATTTATCACGGTCCACCGGTAGGAATTAATAAGCAATATCGTTAGGCATTATACAGGCGAGAGCGTGCAATTATCGAGCATAAAATATGATTTTTGTGGAACGGGCGAACGCGAAATATCAACGGGGGCGGGGGGAAGGGGTGGAAGAAAAAAGCCAAGGCTGGCGTTCCGTCGCACCAATAACACGCTGCTCCACCGACTGCCATCAGCTACCGTATAATAATACGCGATTAATTATCCGCTGAAGTGCTCGCGGTTGCTCGACGCCGCTTGGAAATTAATGAAAGACGCGTGGGCGTGCAGCATGGAGAGAAAAATCCACAGGAATCGCTTCGACTGATCTCGAGAGACGAACGCGAGATGAATTAATAGAGAAGCCGCGGCGTCTGATCACTCGGAGATTTGATTTAATTAGAGAACCATGAACCGATACCCTGCTGCGTATCCTCCGGAGATTTACGATCGTCTATCAGTGATCTAAATAACTACCATTTGAATATCTTTGGGATGAAATTTATTATTAGGAAAGAGAGATCGTCGGATACGGTGAGTTTTCTAATTTTCCGTAAAACTTGGTTTCCCGACGAAGATAATCGCGATTAAATGTTTCTTTCGAGAACTTCCTCCGGGATTTTTGGGCCATCTCCTACAACAAATAAACTTTGCCGCGGGTTTTGCAAGATGAATCGATTTACATTTGTTGCAATCGTTGAAGAAAATTGAAACAAAAGGAAGATGCAGAGATAATCTTCTTATCGATTTTCATTACTCTAACGCTTCGTTTTTCTTCAGCTTTGTTGATAAATCTATTCAGAAGAAAAGAAAAGCGGAGTTCACAATGCCGACATATGTGAAACCAACATCTGTACACATCGAGTGTCTTATGTCACTGAGCTGCGTGAACCGAGATTTATCGACACAGATAAAGAGAGAATTTTAAGAAATCTGTCTCATTATAAATTCCGCCTATCGAAGTCGTCCGGTCGACTGCGTATCGCGTATAAAGCATCGATCTTTTGCACATACGCGAGAAATGGTCCGATAAAGCACAGTCCGACCCACAACGAAATAGACGTCGTTGGAATTTCCTGGTTATCCTTTCGTCCATGTATGTGTTTACAACGTTGTAAGCAGGAAATTTCGCATCGTGACAGGAAGAAAAGACGGGGCAAATGGGTGGCGAAAGAGAAGAAAATGGCGTGGAAGATTGAAGAGGCGACCCTCGATGGCGATTCAAGAGTAGTTATTGTCATCTCGCATTGCATAATAATACGGGGCTTTGATTAATTAACTGTTTGATAGATTGCCTCCAACTCTCGCGAGTGTAGTATGCAAAAATAATGGACCCGGTGTACTAACTAGGAAGATGAAGATGAATTATTATAACTAGAGGACGAAGAAGAGGACGGCGAGGGGGAAGGGACGATAATAATGATGATGATGACCATGTGAATGGAGAAGAGCCTCTGTCAGTAGCTAGATCGTCGACGTCGTCTCTTGTGCTGATTTGCTTTTCGAATTCAATCGGTGTGTACCAATTTTAGTCCTATAGACGACGTGATATTTTTCGGCTTGTGAAAAAGACGTTAAGAACGAAGAAATATATATTGTTTTTAATATTACAGCAGAGCTCCATTTATATTTATAAGCTTGTCGTAAAACAAATATTTTACACATATATCTGATGGGTTCCCTCTACTAGTGATGAGTGATTTTTCGCTCATAAGTAAGTATTTTGAGTGTCGCTCGAAAATT
>NIPQ01115080.1:0-13777 GCA_002806875.1 Lepidotrigona ventralis hoosana
TTTTTTTTTCCTCAAATTGCTACATTTCAGTCAAAACTCGAAACCGAGTTACTCGCACTGTAAAATACCACATTTTTTTTGTAATAGAAATTATCTGATATTACGCATTTATCCCATCTTTTCTTTTCTTTTTTTTTTTTAATTGTACATTCTAAGTTAAAATGTTTTTTGCCAACTAGAAACCAAATTACTCAACGTTCTATTATTTCAACCTCGTGTTATTCGACGAAAAGCACATTTGTCGCAAGAACAAATTTCACGATATCGCCGACAGTCGACCATTCTCACTTGGTCGTCGTTTCTCCAACTACAAATATCGGGAGACCACCTTCGTCGTCGAATCTTGCTGCTCGGTCGCTTATCTTTCGGCATGTACCGAGCGCGGTCAGGTATCGGCCATCGTATCTCGAAGCAGTGGCAAGAGGGTGAACAAGGGTGCTGGCCACAGGAGGTCGCGTTCTCGCGAGAAAGGGTCGAGGAGGCGTGTCGGAGGCGAGATGTTATTTGCGTTATTTATACGTCCCACGAGCATCGGCCTCGGTTTATAATCGAGCGCCGCTACTCCGACAGCCGAGTGATTACGCATCGTTATCATAGTTTACCTGGTGGAAATGACAGGGTTTGAAATCGCTGCCGAGCACTCGATAGCGCCAGGAAACACACTCCAGAGGGCATTTCCGGCCACCGATTGCGTACCTACCCGCCTTCCATCTCATCTCTATCTCGTGCCATCTCTTTCACGTTTCTCTGATCTCTTCTTTTCTTTAAGCCTCTCAAGCTCAAGTCAAGAAGCAATCGAGAGTTATTGCTACGAAATTTATTTTGTTGTCATTTCATTTTGATATTTCTGATCGAATTAAGTTGGCGATTAAACGATTGATTGGATATGACCGAAAGTACTAAATCATGTAAAATTGATTAAATTAGAAATAGTTCAACCAAGTTGAATCGATTTAAAAATTATATTAATTAAGTTGATTGAAGAGCGAAGTCATTTTAAATATTTCGAATGAGTGCACGTTCGCAATATAAAAATAATTGGAAGGAAGTGGAGTTAAACTACAGTTGTTTTAAAAATTTGCACGTTCGTAACGAACGACGTTTGGAAATTCATTTTTCACGGCGAATATAATTGGAGAACGAAAGTGATCAAACGACTGGAATAATATTAAAGATCTTTTGCTTCTTTGCTTCTACCTTCTTCAAAATTTTCTTATCACGCGTGTACAAGAAGATTTACATTTTTCACGGCGAATATAATTGGAGAACGAAAGTGATCAAACGACTGGAATAATATTAAAGATCTTTTGCTTCTTTGCTTCTACCTTCTTCAAAATTTTCTTATCACGCGTGTACAAGAAGATTTCTTATCACGTGTGTATAAGAAAAAATAAGAGAATGTATATACAAAGAACACATATAGAAAAAAACTGTATATTTACTTGATCTCTTGGAACACACTTGCTTTATATATAAAGGAAATAATAATAGATTATTATTATTATATAATATTATTATTATTATATAATAATAGATTATTAAAGGAAATAATAATAGATTATTTATTATTATTTATTTTAAATGCATGCACACGTGACATTAATCAAACTTATACGATTCGAAATCGACGTTTTTACCATTTTCCTCAGGTAATAAATAGATTTAATTAAAGGAAATAATAATAGATTATTTATTATTATTTATTTTAAATGCATGCACACGTGACATTAATCAAACTTATACGATTCGAAATCGACGTTTTTACCATTTTCCTCAGGTAATAAATAGATTTACTGTCGTACACATATATATTCCGTTGGAGCAGATTTTATATTTCCATTCCCTTTTCCCTACATCCAAACTCCATATCAATCGAACACTGAAACTGTTCTCATTTTTTACCCCATTTCCTATCACCCTTCCCCTGTTCCCCGTAATCTCTTTTTATTGTGTCCCCGGTGACTCGTTTCCACGAGTGCCGCCGATAGTTTCCGGATTGAAGTCCCTCTTCGTTCTCTTCCAACTTAAACACACACACACACGTACATACACCCCTGTCGGAATTTAATTATACTCCGGGACATCCGTTCCGGGGAAAAAAACGTAATGGAATCGATGTTCGTATCACGGATACCTGACGCAAACCGCGTTCAACATTAATTACGAAACGTTATACTTGTCTCGAGAGAAGCACACGCTGGTCGTTCCGCAATTTGCGACTCTGCGAATTTCTATGGAAATGCAATCGAATAGATCTCTAATGGAATATTACAATCGAGAAAGATTGATATTTTGATGAATTATTAGGCTTAATCCTTTCGAGATTATTGAGACGACGTATAATTTTCCATGCGTCCATTTTAATCACTGACTCGTTATCAGTGCCAATATAATCGTACGAGATTTGATGTGAAAATTTACACGATAGTAATAATAAATATAATACTATGTTGAATTATTAATATCGTTTCACTCGATAGAAACTTACACGTTTAATGGCTTATAAATTTGGGTTATTTATGATCTTACAATGCTGTACCATTGTAAAAGTTTTCATTCGATTATTCTGTTAAAAATGGAAACGTGAGGTTTCAATTCCTCCATGTATTTTACCTATGTGTTTCATTCTCGTATCCAGTCAAACATTGCACTTCCATTAGGAAGATAAATATTTAACAATGTTGATGTACAAAAATAAACGAAACTTGAGGAAATCCTAAAACACACAGTCACCGCAAATCTAAACGAAAAACCAATACTCGAAAACAAAACAATCACGTTGCAAATCTACAAAAAGAAGAAATTCTAATATTCGGGGGGGAAAAAAATCTCTTCTGATACACCGCCGCCGCAGATTAAATATCCCCGAGAAGTATTATTTGTTTTAGCGCAGCACGGACGATTTGTAACCGCGATTGTCGCGACTTTTTTTTTGCCCAAGCTCAGCAGCCACGGTTTCTCGCCGGGTGCACGGATTCGCGGTCGCCTAATGATAAATCCGCGCGATAAATCGCTGGCGCCGGTTTAAATATCGCGGCGCTCGTGCTGTGTCGCGCTATTTAATTCGCCGGTTAATCGGGCTAATTAATATTCGCGAGGACGAGCCATGCGCCATAATGCACGGCGATAAACAGCTGAGCCAGGTGGTGGCCAGCTTGGATCCATTCGCCATCGTGAGATCGGTGGATCGTCTCGTTAGGGAGCCGACTGCTAATTTGCCCGGGAAACGTCGCGTCGTGTTCTACCGGCTTGTCAAACGCGCGACATCTTGGCGCGCTAACGAAGCTGCAAATTGAACGGGATTTTCTTCGTCTCGGTGTTTGCCTGTCCGATTCCGTGGATCCGCGCGGAACGCTATTTGCCAAAGCCGCTTTGGATTTTGATGTTTGTCACTCGTGGAAATTCTTCGTCGCTCGTTTTGTTACGACGCTCGCCGACAAAATGGGCAGCTTGGCACTCGTACATTTCGCTGCGAGCTTGCCTAGGCTGATGAATTTTTCAAGCGACTCCATTCCATCCGTCCTCCGGTTGTTTAGCGTTTCGCCTGGTAAAATTACGTGGAATACGTTTTACAATTAATTTTGACTATGTCTTTGCGGATGCGTTGCACTAGAAAACACTTTGAACAAAGGGACATCATGTTCGATAGAGATTTACATAGATCAATTTACAATGTATATTTAATCAATATAAATTTCGAAATGTGACGAGGGAATCGTCCATTGTGTTAACAAGCCATAATATTTCAACAAGATCATATTTATAAGAATATTCACAAGTTTTTACCAAATATATATTTCATAACATGTATATACATTTTCAGATTGGTTTGAAACGATAGTCGTTTTTTATTTTGAAACATCTAGTCCATCAGCTCGCATGCAAGCGATCTGAAATGGCTGTAACTTTTAAATAACAAGAAATTCTGTATTTATTTCGATGTACGATGTATGCAAGTTGTCCTAGAAAGAAAGATATTTTTCTAGAATTTTGCATGAATTCTCTCTCTGTCCACGCGCAAACGTGCAACTCAGTCTTCGCCATTAAAGGATTAAGTTTGACAGCTCGTGTCCCTTATCCACGATATTTCGAAAAATATGTATTCAGAATTAGATAAGTAACAGACAAGTCGTAGAGGATTCGCGTTCGTCGAAAGGTTCTTTTAGAATCCAGCAGCCCTTTAAAGCTGTAAAGTCGTACCAAATTCTCGTCGGTTGGAATGTTCCCTCGTACGATTTAAAGGAGTTCCTTCTCCGAACATCGTTGCATCGGTTTGATATATATATACTTCCGGTTTTGCGGAAGGGAACGTTTCTTTGGTCCGTCGGTCTAAACGTGAATCACGTGCATATTCATGCATATTGGCTCTGATAGCGGAGCACCGCGATCGATATATATCAGTGCATTCCTCTCGTGCACTTGGCAAAATGCATCGGGAATTTCTCGATTGGAATGCCTAAAGTTCCACAAGTAGAACCATCAGTGGCGTTATTCATCCATCGTTCGCCCTGGTGGCTCTTACCTTCTGACGCTTGGTATTCCATCGGTGGCTTGATCGATTGCGATTAACGATCCCTCCTCCTCTACCCTCTTTCGCCGTGATCTTTCTGCTGTTCGTATTACCGCGATCCTGCGTCGTTCAGTCCCGAGATTTTGCGATACATTCCAACAGTATCTGCATTCGTTTCTTGCAGAAACTCCAAACATCATCATATATTCAACTGTGTCATTTCGTGGATAAATTCAAAATCTTTATTGCTAATCGCACATCTACGTCAATTGACAAATTCACAGTAATAATACCGTAGATTAATAATAATTGTAATTATACTATAATAAATTTATGGTGATCTTGCATACTTGCTTCTAAATAAATAGATAAATATTTCGCAATGAATAAATTTATAGACGGAAGTCGGTCGAATTTCCTTTTTCAAGATTTCAAACACCGATGATTCGAATAACGAATAAAAAGTTTAGGAATTTACTGGAAATTTACTAAAAATCTGTCTCGAATTCATTTGAATGAATTCAGTGGACGTTAAGTGAATTAATTACAGTGATTCTGTATTGCAATATTTGCCCGGCTATGAGTCATTATCTACTGCATGCGCGAAGATTCTACTTACGTAAATGCCTGTTGTGTGCAGTAGATTAAGTCAGTTGCTCGTCAGGCGCGCGAGACACACAGGAACTCTACACATGACACGTCGTTAGCTAATATTTGAAAGTCAAGTAGGTCAATTTCTGACGTGTAGAAGCTTGTCTGTGATCCCTATTACTTCATGTAGTTTCCCTTAGTTGCACAAGGCGTGTCTTACGAGATCCGTCTACGTCAAATATACGAGTAACAAGTACAAACGTAAATGTTGAGTAGTTGTAAGAAGACTGCGGATATTTTCTGCAAACTTTAAGAGTTTTTGAAAACTTTCAAAAGTCTGCAAAATGAATGTAATACAGATAAAATATCAGAAATCCTACAGGTTTCCATGCATTTTTATATTTTTACGAATAACTAGACAAATTTGTTTTATCTACTAAATATTATAATAAGTTCCCAATTTTTATTTTTACACATTCAAAGTATATATTGCACCTTGAAACCCATTAATGTATAAAAACCCGCAGTCTTGTTACTGGGGAAATTATTCTTTTATATTTATTCTTCTACGTAAAATATCCAATATTTCATTGCTTCTTCCAATGGGTCATCGATCAAATTCACTCGCGATTTTCTAATCAGTAAGACTCACGTGTTGACACGATATTTTTCATGGAAAATTACCTCGTGATTTCTCCAAACATTTTCATCCAAAGCTCCCCCTCCCCTTTGTATCCAGCCACGAGTGTGGGGATATTTCTCCCCTACATCTACCGCGAAGAATATTTTCCCCCGGATCATCAAGCATAACGATTTATCTTCCCAGAAATATCCAGCTTAAAAAGCACCTCTCAAAAAAATCCCAGTCTCCCCTTGTAACGTTATTGCATCAATTTAATGTGTACTTTCATTGTTATTGACGTTTTACCTAATCACGCTTTTAATTTAATTCAATTCTTAATGTACATTTAAGTTGACAAGAACGAAAAAGTAAATGTTGAATTGTTGCGTATTAAATGGCCGATTGTACAAGCGTGTAAAGTTATTTAGATTTCAATGATTGGACTGCGGAGTTTTATAAAAATTCATATTTCTGAGAATATTATCAAGAAGAGAGTTTATTAAAAAATTGTTGTTAAGAATAAAAGCTTGATAGAAAATTGCTTTATAGAGTAGGTATTGTAAAGAGCATTGTGTTTTGGATGTTTCATATATTTTTCACATCATTTCCTGGAACTTTAAAATTTTCCATTAATACATGAAATATCCACAATCTGTTACTAAAAGTTACAATATTTCTTCTCTTTGTCTCTTTATATCATCTTGATTAATTGTTTTATTGTAAGAAAACCTAGAACGAACTTTTGTAAAGCTTGGAAATGAAACTTTCCTCCAGGTTTATGAAAATTTGCAATTGTTTGACAGTGAGTTGAAATTAATATTAATATTATTAATATTATTTTCGACACATGTTTTAATTAAGAATCTTATCATTTAAACTTAGCATTACTGTTTAAAATGAAGAAATTAAAACAGAACTTATCCTTTGAAAAAGTAAACAAATTTGTTTCATTGTAGTTTCATTATAGCAAAAATTCTAAAGTATCATCATCTTCAATTAATAGATACTGTGGATTTTTACGTACATTTATGTATGGAAAATTTGTAGATGCGAAAATGCGCACAGTGCGTGTAATATAAAGAAATATTTAAATATTTAAATACTCTCTCTCTCTCTTTATAATAGTTTAATAAAATAAAACATCTGCATCACCGCAAAAATCATAATCCAACGGGATCAGCGTTGCGTTAACGGAACGTTTAAATAATTCTGCTGAATTCAATTATCAAGCTTNACTGTGGATTTTTACGTACATTTATGTATGGAAAATTTGTAGATGCGAAAATGCGCACAGTGCGTGTAATATAAAGAAATATTTAAATATTTAAATACTCTCTCTCTCTTTATAATAGTTTAATAAAATAAAACATCTGCATCACCGCAAAAATCATAATCCAACGGGATCAGCGTTGCGTTAACGGAACGTTTAAATAATTCTGCTGAATTCAATTATCAAGCTTTGTTATTAAGTTTCAAAAATTTTTCCATCACCGCATCTTCCGAAACATCAGGGAAGAATGATGAATCATTGCTTGCTGTGATAATCAGTGTAAAACGCGTGAAAACAAATGCATTACCAATGGTTTTCTTCGATTGAGAAAGGAAATGAAACAATCGTTCGATCGTTAACGGTCACGATTTGTCTCATGAAACATAAAAGATCGTATCGAATCGAACGAGCTAATTGCCTTAAACGACAGGTTTAATCAACGCGCGTTTCACAGGCTCTCTTGTCACCTGTCCCATTTCGCAATTACGTTTCGCGGGCGACGATCGACCCGTTCAGTCCTGTGAAAAGTCTCGCGAAATGGCCTCGATTAATCGCGCCTCGTTAGCCCGGCGAGAACGTTTCCCGAAATAATGGAGCGGTTCGATTGAAGTTGCTTGCCGTTTGTTTTAATATCGTTAATTAATATCCCGCCCGTGGAACGTCAAAATCCTGTCGAATTTCTTTTGAAGAGCTTTCGAAAACTCCTATTATATTAATGGAGAGGATGTTATTAATTATTTTTAACCGGTGAACGAAGATAATTGATTCGTGGGCTCCAATCTTCGCAGCACGGCCTCAACGAATTATTTGCGGGAAATTAACGGAGCGTAACTTGAAATTTAGCATGCCAACGGTTTGAACTGCCGAGATTTCAAATTTTGTGATCACTTTGTGTCAGAAAGAGAGTATCGATAGAACTGTCAAAGTCGAAAGTTGAAAAGTGAAAATGAACATTGAACTCAATGGACGCAAATATAACATAGATTCATATATAGTATAGTAAAAATTCACCGGTGATATAATATACATAGGCGATAAAGCCAATGATACTATAAGTCATGTTGCTATATTTAAGTTGCTATTTTATTGACATTCCATTGCTATTACGATTGTTGTATTTTATTAAAAGAAGTCGCGACAAATGGATAACAAGCGGTTAAAAAGTTCTCAGAATTGAATCAAAACGATAGTTTGTTCAAATAAATTGCATTTAATCGATTATTTTCGACCAATAATTTGATAAGAGGAATTTTTAAGAGTTGAAAATATCGAACAATTTTTCATCGAGCGTAGAGATCGAATACTTTCTGCTGTCTACTGTTATTTACTGGCTTTATCGTTTGTTCGTGATTCTCTGTAATTTCCCGAAATGCTCCTCGTAATCTTCTTAATTCTGATATCACTCGGTCACAAACGATCCCAACTGATCTTTGTCAGATATGCCGCATCGCGAGGTAGCTTTCATCCACTCGGTTTTACCCTCTGCTCCACATTGTTACGCAATTAGTACGTTTTAGTAGCTCGAAGTTTCTGGAGATCTCCACCCTGTTTCGTACGCTTTTTCCCTAAAATCATCCTTATTACTGTAATTATCCCTTTTTCTCTAAAATTGTAAAATTGTTTTTACTACTACCCTTACTTCGTTTAAATGTAACACCAGTTTTTCATTATTTATCTTTTACGTGTGTACATATTTTATCGTTACATATACATTTCGAGATTTTTATTGACATTGCTGTGAAACACGACTGCAGTGATTATATTATGTAAAACTTGAAAACCAATCTGAAAATTCGTATAGAAGAATCACGATATGTTTATCATGAATATATATTTAATAGAAAATTGGTATGCATGAATAGCTATCGGGATGTTTCTGAAAATACGACCAACCAGGGAGGTAATTTCATGCGCAGCAAGTTTAAAAGACGAAACAAAACTTCTTTTTCAATCTTCACTTTATTTCTGAAAATTTGAGAATGTGTCAAACCGTTTGTTCGTGTATTCTTGAATTTGACTACATTTGAACTGGACAAGAGTCATCCTTCGCGCAGGCATTAATTTTCTACTAAATTCTAGAAATGTAATATATCTTCGTACTTGCACAGGATATATTCCAAATCAATCTTCTTTATTAATTAAACATTAAACTCAAGATAGAATTAATTTTCTAATTGGAATAACTTACATTTCTCAGTCCTCTCTTTCTAAATATCGGAAATTGCCGAAATCACCACACAAAGCCAAGATATTTACACGGAGAATTTAAATCTACCACAGCGCCGAATAAAAATGTTCACGTTCCCTGGGAGTGAATAAAACATCCGTGGCCGTGACGTTGATAAGTTTTCACAAAACAGAAACTAATTCCGCGCATTTATTTCACGGGACGAATGTGGGTCACCTGCTTCGCCCGAAAAACCGATTTCTCGTCGAAAATTTGCAACCTAAATCGAACGCCGGCGTATTTTCGCGTTTAAAAATTTACCAGCGTGCCAGGCGCTCTTCGAAGATTGCATCGTCTACCGATCGTCCATTGCCTGGACCGAAGAATCCAGGGCAATCTTGCTGGCCTTTTCGTGAACCATGCATCGTGGTCCCGACACGACAGCTTTTCTTACCTCCTTCGCCCTGAATAACTCCGTGCGTTCCTTCCATCAACGAGAGTATCCACTGACAGCTTGGCACATTCGAGATTCGTGTATTTTTGAAAAAAAAATTTTGAAAAATTATCCTCAATGACGTATCCACTTGTAGTAGAATCATTATATTTATAATAGAATTAACGCTAATATTGGAAATAATTTTAATATGATTTTAATATTATTTTTCTGCCACGTGGTCAGTTGACGTACATGTCATTGACCGTGACTATATTTTTATGTGTTAAACATCATGCGTCTCTTGAGTTAACTTGAAGAATATTTTTCTTGTAAAATTATTATTGTGTGCTATTTTTTTTTATTTATCATTTTATACTATCAATATTTTTCATTTATTATTTCATAATCGAAAGAATATTTTTTTATTTTTACGATAAATTGGAGATAACTTTAATTGATGTCAGAAAGAAAAGGTGTTCTACGACATTCGAACGTTCACTAAAAACCACTGTATTTCGCACGTCGAACTTCGAGCTTTCTTCGAATAATTTCCTGCTTCATTTCAATTTCACCTTCATTTTCATCGTTTTTCTTTTTTTTTTTAGTTTCACAAATGGAAAGCTCTAAAGTTGATGTAACACAGGAAGCATTACCTAGCACGGCAAAGATAAACTCAAACTATTTTACGTACTCGTAATTACATTACGCTGACTTGTACGACCTAAGTTTCAGCACGGTGACTTCTAACGAATATCGTATTATCAGCCCGAAAGTAAACTACACCGAGTGCCTGTGAATTCCCAACGTGTATTCTTTATATTTCCAGCAATTTGCATACAACCATCCAGTCGATGGTGTATACCGAGCGGTCGCGTATTTTCCAACGAATAATACGATCGATTTATCAAACGGAAATACGCGGGGGATTTGAATGCCGGCGCGGCATAAAAAGCAGGCGGACAGATCGGCAGAGAGAGAGAGAGAGAGAGAGAGAGAGAGACCGTAGGCTTAGTATCGGACGTGTTTATCGCGGGATTAGCAATTTTATTGCGGGCCATTTTTATGGCATTGCACGCATGGCATTCAAAAGCGGCCGCGTTCTTACCATTTCGATTTGCGTGCAACGATCGAAAGTGGATCCTCTTCCCTGAATAGGAATCCTCTCTCTCGTCTTCCTGTTGCCTTTTTTTCTCTCTCTCTCTCTCTCTCTCGGATTCTTTGTTCTGTCTTTCTCTCTTTTGTTTTCTCTCGCTCCTCTTCGTCGCTGGGTTTCCAAAGCACACTCTCGAAGCTCATTGCCTGCATCTCGACTCGGCCGCTTTTATTTTTATTCTTATTCTATTCTGCTGGAAATGTTGGATATCGAGGAAGGACGATGATGCTACAGCTTTCCCCGAGAAACGAGAATTCCTCCGTGCTTTCGTATTTCTTCCTTCTCCTTCGTTTTCTTTTCTTTCTTACTTTTTCCCTCCTTTTCCCGGGCAGCAAGAGACGCTCGAATGGATACAGCTCGACTGACACGTTCGAGAGCGAGTGCCGCGATCCTTGCGACGATTAACATTTTACTTATCGTCTCTGGCTAAGCCGATTCGCGAAAGTACAGTAGTTGTGCAGTGTACGAGGAAATATATTTTTTTTCTTAAAGATCGACAAATTTTAAGTGAATCGTAGGATACTTTAATTTAATCATTTACAATTTTATTTATTACAATGCTTGCAATAGGTGCGGGAAGGATCTGGCAAATTGAAATTGAGAAATTAATGAAATTAGTTCGTATCTTGTGATTTTTATACGTATTTGAACTTTCACGTATATCCTTCGTGTATTATATAAGACATTCTAAAATTTTATTAACATTGTACCACGATCATGTTGGTAAAATTTGACACCAGTCTAAGAATGTATACAAAAACTACAAAGTATTTATTGCAAACATGTATTTAGAATTAAAAATTAACACACATTCATAAATATTAAATACAATCCCACCAAATACTAAAATTTATTAATATAATAGATATTTGATTATTTTAATCAGCTTTTGCGAAATATTATATATATATATATATATTTGCATTAAATATCTTGCATCTTGTCCCAAACTTGACCGATATAATCGTAACAGGTCAGGTATTATAGTGTTAATAAAATTTCAATATGTTCCGTAACACATGTGATGCATTCATAAATGATTCCTCTCGTGGCTTTCTTTATTATTGATGATAGATCGTAGGAGGTTGGTATTACACTAGCTTTTTTGAAAACTGTGATACTCGATATTTTGCATTCGGCTCGATTCAAAAGAGTACTCGACCCAGACGCAATCTTCCATTCGCGAATGAAAGTTTGCGGGTGAGCGGAAATGGAAAAATATTTGACCCTTCCCACCGTTTGGGTCATGTGCGGACGTTCAATGGTTTGAATTTTTTTTTTTCTTTTTTCTTTTTTAATCCGAGGTGGTCCGATTTTTATCACCAAGATATCTCGCGTACGGTATTCACGAACCGCTGAACACCGGCTGATCAAATATTCCTCGGTCCGCAAATTCACAACTGGAATTTCCTCGAACTCAATATACAGAGGAAATCGTTCCCACGATATGGAGCGGAGATTCACTTCTCAACTGATTTGTTGTAATATCACGTCGATCTGCGTTCGATACTACGGTAACGAAGATAGAGTAAGAGAACCACTTTGGACTTTAAACTTCAAGCCAGACCGTATCGTTTTCACGAATTTAGAGCACAATCGGAATGTTTCTTCTTCGAATTTTTCTCTCTCTTTTTCAAAGAATCATGCGGAGAAACGTTGCACTTTTCATTTTTCTGTAATGTCAGCGTTTTTAAACAAATGATCGTTGTATATTGTACAACTGTTGTTGTTGAATTACAAGAACGGAAGGAACAACTGAATTAAGAAAATTCAGAAAATCAAAATTTGTAACTTAAATAATTATCATCTTAACAAGAACGTGTTCTGCTTAAATAATCGACTGTTAATGAAGAAAAAATTTGAACTTCAAATTAACACAACTTTACCTAGTTACGATGACCTGCTATTTAAACAGAAATCATGTAATAAATACCTAAAGAAGAAATAGTAAAAATAGTAAAAAAGAATCGTAAGTTAGTAAGGAAACGAATAAAAATGAAATAGTGGACAGCTACTAACAGTACTACTAACAGTACTTGAACTGCAAACAACGCGTTAGGGTATCGTATAACAAAGCTCTGCTTTAACCTTCCACCTTAACCCGAGCCCTTTAAATCCTTCAGGATCCCTTAAAAACACTCGGCAGATAGAAATTTCGAAAACGAGCGACAATTCCCTCTCTGCTTGGCTATACAAGTTTCAGTAGGCCCGGGGCTCTCGACGGCCCGTGTTGTTACTCGTGCTACCACTATCACCGGTTAGGGGAGCCGGCTCGATCCGATAAGGATTTCATTTCGCGCAGCATTTTCATTAAACGGTAATTAAGTAGCGTGGTCTGAAAACCACCGCCAACAGAGAGCCCACCGCCGGCTGTATCATTACAACCCGATGCATCTTAATCGTTCCACCGGCCGGAACTCGACTCCCAACCCGCTACTTCCTGCTCCTCTTTCTTCCTCAACGTCGCACGGCGGTCTGAAGTTTTTCTAGCCAAAATACATTAGAATGAAAATACGATTGATGCAACTAATACGAGTAAAATATAAACGTCTATATTCTTCATACATCTAAAAATAACTTCGATATAAATTTTTTTTTTTTGAAATGCAATTGTAATTAAAATACGATAAAAATATAGTTGTGCATATCTACCATTTCTTTTTTAAGCCTACTCGAAGTTCTGCGCTATCGTGCACAAAACCGTCATTTAAAATCTGTATTCTAATAATCTCACTTTGGATTCTACTACTTTTTCTTCAGAAATATTAATTATCTACGAATATATAAATATTTTAAATTTTGAAGCTCCGTGGGTTTGGTCAGTTTTTCAACGTGCGTGCAACGAAACTAGAAAGATTGACACTTTTTGGATCACCTCGAATCTCGTTCGCTGCTCTTGCTCGAGTCTCCGCTTCGTTTGCCACGCTTATTACGACGAATTAGATTAACTTTCGAGCAGCGTCTTGTTTGTCCCGTCAGAAGGCTGCGACACACCGAAGGGATGATCTCTCTCTCTCTCTCTCTCTCT
>NIPQ01115082.1:0-13774 GCA_002806875.1 Lepidotrigona ventralis hoosana
AAAAAAAAAAAAAAAAAAAAAAAAAAAAAAGAAAGACGCCGCGAACGACAACGCGATAACGTGGCAATTAATCAGAGTTATTCCGAACCAACGCCAACAACGTGATAACTAACAGACTGGACGTAAACAGCAGCTGAATGCAATTAATTACGGCGTTTATCCTTCAGCGGTGCTTGATGCATCTCGCTGAATCGTCTTAAATGGAAAATCCTATTGAACCTGTATATTCGAGCGAGAGGCGTGTTCAAACGAGGCCGTGTTTCTAAACACGCTCGGTGATTAATCGTTGCATATTTAACGCGGCGTTTTACTTCGCCCCTTTTACGTTATGGCGGATTCGCGCAACATAGGCGGCGCTGCAGTTTTCTTCACTCAGGAAATTACCGTGCCACACCGATTGAAACTTTTATGCCTGGAAACCTTGTGAAACATTGAAATCACGGCCAGCTTCAGCATCAGCCGGAAGCCGTGGGCGAAGGACCAGGGCTTCCGTTTCGCCCATTTGCCGATGTAATTGTACGATATAGCGCGGTCAGTAATTAAGTAAACATCACGCGATTCCTGTTTCCCCCCGATCGAACGTTACTGTCAGATTAAGGGATAATCCTACAATTAGTCTGTATCGATCTAGTCCCGGTAAATACTTCCGTTCGGCTGATCCGATTGTCTCGCGGACCACGCTAATTATGGACGATCAATCTTGAAAGCAATCCGCCATTTCCCCATGGTCAACGACCTCTTGGAATTTGTTTGTCGTTGGTCGATTGGGAAAAGTTTCTTCGATCGAGTTTCTTCTCGTCAGTGTCTATCTTTTTTCGTTTCTTTAGAAACTTTCTAATTTCTAATTTTTAATTAATAACGTGTCTTGTGTGTCATGGTGTCATTTTTGTTTGTTTCAGTCACGTGAGATTTGATGAATTTAGTAGCATTTTCGATGAAGTGAATCCAAGGGAAAGATCATCGAACATTTTATTTTGTTGTACAACGCGAATCCATTTCTATTGCACGAAAGAACAACATATCGAAATAATGGCAACAATCGAAACAAGTAAAACACAACACTGAAAATAAAATGACGCGTTGCTTGGCGAAAAGTATGAAAGATATGAGATCGTGCAAGTTTCTAATCACGAAATTTTAATTTATTAACGTTACTGTCAGATATGATAAATCTTTTGTAATACAATTTCTCACTATTATATTACAATTCAATGACTTCACATTCTGTGAACAAATCTCGGCGTAGTCGTTTCACGTTTCGCGTTTTTAACTTGCCCGAAACTATCTCTCTGGTTGGCTGGTTTATTTCAAATTCCAACTTCGTACGTCAATCGTGTCGGCAGCGACAGATTCTCCTTTGCATGATTTTAATCGTGCCTAAAGTTCTCTGCTTGCCGAAACGCACATATTGCTTGTAAAAAGAAAAGACGAAAAAATGAAATCACACAATTTTTCGATAAAAAAAAAAAACTTCAAAAACTGGGATTTCGCAAAGCTAATTGACACAGATTCACTCATTTTTCTAACTAAATTTTAACAGTCCAAGAAACATATTCTCAATATTCAGTAGATAATAAAAGTGTATATTTTACAATAATATGATTTCGACACTTCGCATATATCGTTTGTCAAAGAAAGAAAAACAAAGAAATCACATGATTTTTTGATAAAAAAAGATGAACTTCAAATAAACTTGTTCATTCTTTAACCAAATTCCAAGAAACATAATCTCAATGTTCAGTAGATAATAAAATTTCTAAATTGCACGTGTATATTTTGCAATAATATGATTTCGACACTTCGCATATATCGTTTGTCAAAGAAAGAAAAAAAAAGAAATCACATGATTTTTTGATAAAAAAAGATGAGCTTCAAATAAACTTGTTCATTCTTTAACCAAATTCCAAGAAACATATTCTCAGTGTTCAGTTGATAATAATTCAGTAGATAATAAAATAATTCAGTAGATAATAAAATTTCTAAATTGCACGTGTATATTTTGCAATAATATAATTTTTACACTTTGCAGAACTGTTTCTCGTGTTTCTCGTATATTCTTTCATTTTCTATTGAATAATACCAACACTTTGCACGATTGTTTCTCAATCGTATAAACGTCATCATGCGAAAGCTTTCGACACGAGGGAGGGTGAAGATATACGCGACTTTCTAGATTTTTTTCCAGCTCTCGACGAGCAGCGTTTCGCTAATAATTCCGTCGATGTCCACTTGCAATTGTAAGCACGATCGGTATCGAGGCATCGATGCTTTCGCGGTAATTAGAAAAAATGGTTTAATCGTGGTAATCCCAGGACGTGGATTCGCAAGCTTGTTACGCAAGTCGGTCACGTATCCGCCGCGAGTTTTCCCTCGCTTTTCCCCTGAAAACCGTGTCCTCCTTACGGCGGATCCGTTACATCCATAACAAAACCTATTCACCGAACGTTCGCAGATCCCCGAATGAAAGAGGGAACAGAGAGGAAACATCGCGGTACGAGAAGAGACGAGTGGAAGAAGTTGCTGAATTCAATAACGATGGGTGGACAAAGAGAGAGAGAGAGGGGGGGGGGAGAAAGTCGAAAATTGTCGGCTTCCGAGATGCTCGTTGACTTCGCGGATGTTCATGCAAATTCTTGTGACGCACATTTTTACGTTCACGTGGCTGAAATTTATAACTCGTGGAATTCTGCTTGACAGGAGAACAGACAGACGGAGTGTACAATATAAACTGCAGAAATTAATTTGCACACTGCATCATGCAAAAGTCTTGGGACATGTTGGTTTGGAAAGTAAGTAAGTCAATTGCGTTGATTGTTCAAGCTCGTTTTAGAAAGAAAGAAAAAAATGTAAACTAATAATAGTGTTTGAATTGTTTTACAAAATTTCACTGTTGACGAGGATATCGAATCGTTCTTGGAACTTGTTTCTTTGTTCTTTGAGAAAAGATAAGTATAAGACTAGTGGAAGAAAATGAAATTTTCATTTCTCACGCAGTTACTTTTCGATCAATCTGACATTTTATTTTTGTCGCGAAACTCGTCGACTACGAATAGCGCGCGAGAAACGAATACGCGAACGCATTATGCGCGAGGGAACGAATGAAAAGCAAGAAGAAAAAAAGGAAAAAAAGTGGAGGTCGGGAGTATAAGAGGGAGAATTAGAGGTTTCGTCGAAAAGAGGGGTGTGGACAGCTGTCGGGAAAAGCGGAACGGAAGATCGGCCAAGAGGGAAGTTTCGAGGCGACGTGATGCGACGCGACGTTGCGGGAAACCAGAAGGCAGAGAGGAGAGAGTGTAACACGGTTTGAAAGAAACGGGGGATGGATCGGTGGATGGTGGAAAAGCCAGCGAGAGAGTGGCGAAAACGGCGGGAGGTTGAAAAAAAGAAAAGCTTCACGCTATTTTAATCCAAGAGTGGGTGTCCCGGCTAGAAGCGGATTTAATCAACGCCCATTATGCGCGCCCTCGCTGGAATGATACAGTTTTGTTCGAGTTTCTTCGGGACTTTTCGCGCCGACGGCTCTGAAAGAAGAGCTATCCATGCTGCCAGGTTACCAATTACCACCTGGAAACTTATTCCGCGAACCTCTGCGCGCTTCGTTTTCCTTTTTCTTTTCTTAACCATCTTTCTATCGTGTCTTAATTAACGACACCGGATGTCTTCTAGAGAGAGAGAGAGAGAGAGAGAGAGAGAGAGAGAGAGACTCGACAACTCGGAAACAGACGATTTTCACTTTCTTCCAGGGCCCACTCTGATACTTCCACCCTTGTCCAACCCCTCATCCCCCCCGTCTTCGCGTCGTTATTGAATTCTACCACGACCTTCTTCTTCGACGTTTTTTTTTTTTCACCCTTTCTTCTCATTTGAAGACTCTACCTAAGAGTCGATTAAATTGAAATCAAAGTACACGTGAGATATATTTCGAATTAAACTTTCCATCTTTCTCGTTTACGTAGACTGCGAACATTTCGTGGAAGTTCAAACGTCCGTGAACGCATATACTTGAATATGCTGATCATTCGAATTTGAGCTCGTATCTTTTCGTTCAGTCCTTGCGATTTCCTTTTCAATTTTAAAGCACAAGTTATGTTACTTGTACCATGAATTCAGATTACTTAAAGCATGGATGGAAACGTTCAGTCTAGTGTAATTGAAATTGAGATTTCGAAGCAGGCACTCGCAGTTTTCAAGTCGTGATCTTAACTTGTACCACTTGAGCACTAAAGTTGAAAGAAGAAAATATCTTACAATTATTATCAATTATCAACGTCAATTATTTGCAGACCAAGAAATCAGAGACAACAAAGAATTCCAGGGCAAGGGAGTTAAAGTATCAAAAGTATGAAATATGAATGCTTGAAATATATTTGACATCATGCGTTCGGAGCCAGCGGGAACGAACGAAGAACTTAACGAGCATAACTCAGCGAGCTTACTCGGCGAATCAGAAACGATGTTTCACAGGAACTTTGTTCTTTTCGGTGTGAACCGGGAGAAGGGCTTCCAGTCAATTATCTCGACGCGTTTGCGGCCTCACGAATCAAAGTCGATCGTAACTATCCACGGGATAATTGTTATACTTTCCCAAGCGAGGGCCTTTCTCCAAGCGAGGAAAATCTTGGCGAGTTTTTTCACATTTCGGGGGAAATTCGCGTATGGCGGGAACTTCAGGGGTAAATGACATAGTATTTCACCGGTATATTCAGGGATATAACGTAGAATTAATCAAGCTTAAGGGGATTCGGCTGCCACTGGCCAGACACTCGCGGCAATAATTCATCGGGAACCTTTTAATCTGGAAACTTGTCGGTAAAGTCAACTTTCTGCGAGTCGAATTACGGGTTTCAATATTAATTAATATACTTTCGCGAGAAATATTTCTTTTTCATTTCGAAACGATTGTTCTTCTTCTATTTTCTTTTATTAATTATCTCATGCAGGAACGTTAGAGTGCAGGCAAGCTTCTAGTTTATTTCACAATGCAAAATAAATGATGAAAAGTATCAGCGAAACGATGACAATTGAACAACTTCTAGTCACTGCAGAGACTAAAACCTGTAACCATAATCGTCGATTATGAAGATGTTCTTTGAGTTAAGAATTTAATCTTCTAAATTTTCTACGTCAAACCGATTCTAAATTTTTTGACAGTTTTATATGGTCCCTCTCGACAACCTAACGATTCGCAATCAATTTTTAATTAATCAGTCAATAATTTACGACGTACGTTCTGACAATTTAATATTCGCCGCAATAACTTTCCCCCGATGTTTGCAATTAATCGAATGTTGCACGTTTCACGCGAACGGGATAAATTCTAATTAACAATATCGCGCGTTTGTTTCTCCATCAGTTGATTCGACCGCTAGGAGAGACCGGATGCACCGGTTCAAAGAATATTGTAGCAAAGTAACCACGTGATATGCTATTATTTTCATCCGGAGCGATCGAGGTTTTCCTCTGTCCACGTGGACGGTGGAAAAAAAAAAGAGGGCGGCAAAGAAGAATCCGCACAAGGGTATCTGTAAACGAGAAACGAAATGAAGTCTCGGCGATAATTGAAAATTCCTTCGTCAATGGGATTGAACGTGTAATAAAATGGTTTCATTTAATTTATTCGAACGCGAGTGAGAGAAAGGGTTCCGCTTTCGCTGCGGTAAAGGACTGTTAGAAATAAGCTGAATTAACGATGGAATAATATGATCGAACGGAACGATCGAGATTTAAATTTGAAAAAAATTGGCTCGCGTTGTATCGAGGAAGAGATGTGTCGACTAACTTGCAAACGCGTGGTTAGTAATTAAAATTGAGTTTAATTATGTGTATATTTCAAAGAATTAGAAATTAGAAGTTCGTGTTATTTTCGTCATCTAGATGGAAACAACGCAATGATTATTTTAATCATACTGCATCGTGTTGTATGATATATTGTTTATACTTGCTTGCAGATTATTATTCTAACTTCACACATGTTAATCAATGTAATTGGAAAGTTTCGTTTCACTTTTTAAATTCATCTTACATTTCGAATTCGATCGCGCGCTAAATAGAAAGAAGTTCCTTCGAAAGTCTGATTTCGAATTGGCCGACGAGTTGTTAACAAAGCAGAGAATGCAAATATCAAAATTGATTGAAATATCGATCGAGGGGGATGTGACGAGTATGAACGAGGAAGAACGACGAGATCGGTAGCAATCGAAACGATATTATCGCGGTTATTAAACAAATCGTTTCGTTTCGAAGGTTTTCCCCTCGTCATGTCATGCAGAAAAATCTACTTAAAAATTCCAGGACAAGCTCGAACAAACTTTTTTAAATATTCGTTTACCCGTCCAAATATTGAAGCTACGACGGAAATTCATTTTTTTCCTTTCATTTTTGCACTGGTACGTGCTCTTCTTTTGATGAAACGCAACTGCCGCGATTAAACGCGATTAAACGTGGACCAGTCCGCCATTTATTGAAACATTTTTCTTCAGCGAATCAAGGACCGAAATAGAAATTCCTTTTCTATCGTTCGCGATGACGATTTCGCCGATTCGCGCGTGCCGCGTGGCGAATCAATCTGCGCGGATAATCGTGCGAATTGCCGTTGGAAATTGCGGGAAAACCGGCATGATGCTCGCTTTATAATTATTAGGGCGATCGGCCGTGAATACTTTGCTAATTGATCGGATCCTGATAATAGAAAATCGAAGCATGCGCGGCCAGGTTCCCCGGGAAACCGTATCGTATCGCGATTCCCGATAATTTTTAATGAGCGTTAAGTTTCGGATAATTTTAAATGAGCAAAAAGTCTCTCTTGCTTCACACCTTTCCCCTCCCCTCTTTCTTGTTTTTCTTTTCTTTTTTTTTCTTTTTTTTTTTAGCTATTCTATTTCTCGCTCGCTGATTTATCATTATAATTATTGTCGCTCGTTCCGACATTCTGCCCGAGGGGAGGAAATACTCGTCCGTTGGTTTGTAAAAGCCACGAGCGCGTGTGTTTACGCGCATATTTTCCACACGGAGCAAAACGCAAACGTGATATTTCACTCAAGGACGCAACACGGCCCTAATTAAAATGTAAAGTGAAACATCAAACGCGGGGGAATTTCTTTCGTTCTGTTTCGTTCTTCTTCTTCTTCTTCTTCTTTAATGTCGCGTTGAAAGGAATATCACGGCCGAACACTGCTGGACACTGCTTTGATAAAAGTAGAAGCACCGGCGTGTAATTGAGTTAGCCGAGGGGCATCGTGATGAACTTTACTTTAGGCTGAAAGCTAGAACGAAACAGGGACGAAGGAGTCGCGGGTTTTTAAATTTTCTAATTGAAGCACGTTACTCATTAATTCTTCGGGAAGTTGGACGCAACGCGTGCGTAATTATGAATATAATACACGCGTAACTGAGAATGCAACATATAAATTACGTACGTAATTGAAAATGGGATATAATGTAATGTATATATAATTTGTTATTGCAACGAATCTGTCGGGGATCGGGTTAATTTTATAAATTCGAAGAAAAAAAATTTTCCTTCAATTTATAATTGTTCGTATAAAATCGAAATATTCGTATGAAATTATCATTTTAATTGTTGATTTAAAAAAAATTCTTTCATTATTTTTGATCGTTAACAATTTAATTGGTTTCTTCGTCACTTTTACCAAAAGCAAGTGGTCTGTATCGAAATTCAAAGTTAAATAGTCTAAAAAATCGGAGCAAACGGTACTCCCACCCCCTCGCGCGCGACATATTGAATTTTCAGCCATCTTTAAACCGGCCAATTATCGGGGAGCCACTTTATCATCGCGAGAATCACCGAAAGAATCCGAAGGCTGGCAGGAAAAATGGGAAAGCCGGTGATAACGATTAACGATATTTTTATCGCCGACATGCGAGATTCCTCTGAGCCTCTCTCTCTCTCTCTTTCTCTCCTCCTACTGCATCCATTAAATCACCTTGATCTTTAATATCTCCGGGAATACCGTGGGAAACTGTTTTCAGCCGACGACGGCGAGCCGTATCAATAAAACGTCCTCGAGGCTAATCTCGCGTGGGCTCGATACTCTTAACGAGCCTTTCCGAACCGACAAATTGTCCCCACGATGCTTCGCGAACGAGAGGAACACACTCGATGATCTTTCCTCTTTGAAAGGTCCATTTTGAAGGACCGTGCACAAGGATCGTCGATAGATTATTTCCTCAATTTCTTATTGTTAGTTCCGGCTTTCGTTCGCCGATTTCACGGACGTCTCGTCGGACCGTGACACGATAAATCGCCTGATGCATCGGTCGGTCTCGTTTCCGGTTTCGTCTTCATCGACGAGAGAGACATTTCATCGCGACTGAGATACTCGAGCCTGACTCGAGTTCATTCGAGCGAAATTTCGAGTTGGCGATCGATCGGCTGAATTTGCACTTGTCGAGCTCGTTTGTCCAATAGAATAGAGTGAACTGTTATTACATGGATACGGAGGAATAACGAGTAACGGGGAGAATGAACGAATGGATTTCAATTATGAAGAGTGTTATTCGTCCTTCGACAGGTTCTATTGTCCAGCTCGCGGAAACCTATCGTTGCCCGTGTCGAAATAGAACATTTTGAAATTTCATTTCGAGCGTGCCGTGAATAGGATGTCGATCATTAAATTAACTCACTGATGCTGCGTTCAAATAGCTTCCGAACAGAGATATCGTACCATATTACGATGTGTAAGATATCACACGTGTGAAATGAAACGAGTGATAGTTGTGACATTTTTCACGCGAAAGTTGATACTTGTCGAGATGATTCTGTATCGAACGATGAACCATTCTGTCTTGTTGCAGCGTCTCGCGTTATCAAATAATACTTCTTTCCATCTTCTATTCTATCCAAGCTACAAGATTAATATCATTGCTTCAATTGTATAATTTGTTTTAATACCATTGTTTTAGTTATTATTTTATAATTATTACGTTACAATTACAACTTGAATGCTCCTCAATTATATACCAAATCTCGTTCTTTCACAGTTTAGACTCCACCGCATAAACATCTCAGTTTGATGGTTTCGCCGGATCCTCTGAAACCATTCGCGCGCAATAAACTCCCAAAAGATCAAGGGAAAGAATAATAATAAAAAAAAAAAAATCCCGCGAACGACGTATCGAAATTGTTCTTCCAACACTTCCGACGAGATAGATTTTTCTTACGCAAACTTTCTCTCCTCTCCTCCACCGTTTTAGTCTCGATTCTTTCTCAATGGCCGAGAAGAGAAGCCGAAGAGAAATTTATTCACCTCTCAGCCGGTTATTTCCGGAATTAATAATCGTATTCGTGGGATCCAGACGATCGAGCCTCGAATACATAAACACGATCCAGCCGGTGGATTTAACGGGCGCACGTAAAACCGTGTTGCGTCCATTACTTCCAGGCCGTTCCTGGTTTGCGCGCTTCGGGGCTGGGTTATTATATATACACCGTGGACCTAAATTCACGATACGAGCGAAATTAGGGCCGGCGTTATCATCTATTTTGCATGCTCACAGAATTCTCGGTCTTCGGCTTTTATTTAGTGAAATTTTCAATTTTCAAATTTTTGCCCGAATATTCTCTCTCTCTCTCAAGGCACGAGTCTCAGGGTGGAGGTTGAGAAAGATTCCTGTGAGATCTCGAGATTTTGAAAATCTTGAAATCTTTCGTTTGGAGAATCTAGACGTTGTAAACGAGAGAGAAGCGAAGATGTGGCGATTTAGGGATTTAGTTCTGTGATTTCTACAAACAAATATTCTGCAATAGATACTTATTGTATCCAAATTCTTGAATATTTCCGAAAAATTATCTCCGTAGAGCCTCTCTGACTTTGCTCCCATCTGTAAAGTACACCACTTGAGTATATACAACATAAAATGATTAAACACATAGTTTTGACAATATCTAAGTGTTCTCTTTTCGTTTATAAAATTTTCAATGTACTAACCAAAGTAGCAACCGCTTCCTATTATACCTATAACTATGAACGAGAGACGGACCTATCGCGCAGGAAAATTCATCCGAACGATTCGCGCAGATGTCAGTAACGGCGAGAAACGACGATGAACGGTCGTCGTTATCTTTCGATAACAGGTCCCACAGGGGCGGCTCTATCCATCGGTAACTTTTTTTCATTCTTCGCTCTTTTTTCTTTTTTTTCCCCTTCTTCTTCTTCTTCTTCTTCTTCTTCTTCTTCTTCTTCTTTCATCCGGACTTTGGTCCTTTTTATTGTCCTCACCCTCTGTCAACGATCCTCCGAGAGGATCGTGCCCTTTTTTTTTTTACATTGGGCGCTCGTTTATACGGTATGTTTTGCGGATGATGATATACGAGTAACGACCGGATACAAGGGAGTTCCATTTGTAGAAAACAAGCTTTCATAGTGGGTTTGGCTTGTGTCGCTTGTTTACGCGCCGGCACAATTAGGGGCTGCGGGGCGTGCAGCGAAATTTTGATGGGGTTGTTATTAAGGCCGTGAACACCCGACGATCACATGGTTTCGTTATATTACGAGATATTGACACAGACGGCGGAGTTTCTTAACTCAAATATACATTGTGTGTGTTTCGTATGTTTCATGACAGATGAGTTTACGCTGTTTTGAGGTTAGGACCGTGGATTGAAATCCCGTGGTTACTCGTCGTAAATACACGCGAGTAAGGATTTCTTCAATTGAGTGCCAGCAAGGAAAGTTTCAACTTGATCATTGTCTATTCCATGCGTTTCGTTTTGGGCCATTCTTTAAAGGCTGAAGAGTATAATGAGAGTGAAATTCTTAGTTTCCTCAACATACAAGATTTAGAATTTCATTTTTGCGTGATTGTGAAGTAATAGAACGAAATTTTTATCTTTCGTCTCGTTCTACAAGGATTCGAATTTCATTTTTTGTATATATTAGGATATATTCATAGGGGTGTGTTATTAGAATTTCTTTCTTCAGATATATATCTTAGGAATATTTCAACTTGATTGTTGCCTACTTTGTGTGCTTCATTTTAAGACCAGAAGTTGCCATTTTTTGGTTGAAGCAGTAGAATGAAATTCTTATTGATTTTTCTCAGCGTACAAGATTTGAAATTTCATTTTTCACAGAGGGGTTTCAACTTGATTACTGTCTACCTCGTTTTATTCCAGAGATAGTTGCCATTTCTTGAGATCGAAGTAGTAGAACGAATTTTTCTGAGCACATCAAATAACCAGAGACCATAACAAGCAGTTTCCCAACACGGATATTACTTTGTATATTTTACTTCGAGAGAATTAATTTGAATCTCTAGAATTGCCGAAGCGTAGATTTTGAATTTTCAATAAGATCTTATCGAGCGTTCCTCAGCTTAATGGAATCACTCAAGTTATTAAAACCGAGCCACTTTGAGTCCGCCTGGAGGAACAGAAGCGGAGACGATCAACGAACGTTGATTTGATTTCCACGTGGCCTGATTTAATTTTCATCGGTTTGTTTAATTTTCAACGTGTCGTCTCGCGAGCCTCGCGCAAGTTCCTCCGCTTCTTCCGACGAGAAGACGGAGAAAGGCGTTAGGCGAGCGTGTCCAGTTTACGGCCAAACGTAACGACGCCGTTTACAAAGAGGAACCGGGGACATCCCCGAGCCCGTTGCTGCGTGTGCATGCTTTTATAAGGAGCTCTCAACGACGTCGCTGTAAACTGAAGGAAACTGCTTAGGGGTAACGTCCTTGATAACGCGGCCGACGAAACGTTCCCGCGGAAATGCCTCTGGAAGCGTGAAAAATGACCGCGCGGCTGTTTCTCAGCGACGAGAGCTCGAAATAACCGAGTATAACCCCAGCCGATTATACTTCACAGTTTGGGAATTTACTCGCGAGTATCGAGGAATTTGCGAAAATTAATGTCATTTCTGAAAGAAAATGAAGACTTTTATAGGTTGACGAAGAGTCAAAGTTGAAGAGCTCGAGAAGGTCAAAAGTTAGAAAGTCGAGGTATCGAGAGCTAGGAAGATGATACTTCTCTGAATGGAAATAAGAACATGTGAAATTTTGGTTCTCTTCTTTTCTTTTTTCGATTTCCTCATTTCAGATTCATTACAGCTATATCATCGTAAAAAATAAAAATATAAACTTTATGTATTAAGGTTACAGTCTTTAAAATGCAGTACTAGGCCGGGATATCCCGTTTAGTAATTATGTCGACTTTTTAGGGACGAGAAGAGCTCTTGATGAGTTTAGTCTTTTGAAGGTCGTAATTTCGTCTCTCTCATCTTCAAAAAGTTTACATATACTGTGAACTAGAACAAAATATGTGTTTCAAAGTATTGTGCTTTAAAAGATGGCATTAGTCGTTCGTTAAATTATTTCAATTAAATTGGTACTGTGTTTTTCACTATTGTAAAGCATGAAATTATTCTGCAACGATCCCTCTCTGCGATAAATGTTATCCGATTTAATGGCATAAGAGCATTTCGCAGAATGATCGATTGAATAATTTGGATACTTTATAAATCCGTCTGTTTGCACTGGATTTGATGCGTGAATTCTCTCCATCATTTCGTCCATATTCGGGGTCAAGAGACATTATAATGTACCAAATTCTAAAATCCCTCGCGTGAAACCTCTATCCCTTAAAATACCGTTGAAATTTCCCGTTAATGTCGACCAACGAAATGCAGCTCGAGCTTCTGATAATTAACAGAGAATTAGCAAAATTTTTAAACAACGTATAACGAATTATTTTTAATCATGTATACCCTTGATATATTCATTCGGTGATATTGTAAATTGCCAAAAGACTAAAAGTTTTAGCAAATTGAGAATGCATGCACCTTCAGGCATACATTCCTGATATATTTATTGTAATATTTTATCTTTTCCGAGCTTCTAGTTGTTACAAAGTAATCAATAATAACAGATAATATTAAAAACTTTCAATATTATTTTATATTTCAATATTTAATAAAAGTTATTATTTTATATTTAATAAAAATTTTAGGTAGATATTGAACGAGGAGCAAATTAAAAATGCATGCACCTTCAGGCACACATTCCTGATATATTTATTGTAATATTTTATCTTCTCTGAGTTTCTAGTTGTTACAAAGTAATCAATAATAACAGATAATATTAAAAACTTTCAATATTATTTTATATTTCAATATTTAATAAAAGTTATTATTTTATATTTAATAAAAATTTTAGGTAGATATTGAACGAGGAGCAAATTAAAAATGCATGCACCTTCAGGCATACCAATAATAACAGATAATAATCATTTATAAAATTATCCGCACAATACACAGACGTTTAAATGCCATTAATATTTATACTATCAAATACTTTTTTATCTTTGATACTTTCGCTGTAGCCAAGTTCTGTCCACAATTTACACAGCCGCGCGCGGCTAAAGAAAAAAAAGAAAAGAAAAGAAAAAAAAATAGCTAAATGCTCGAGAGCAAACGAACGAACGAAGGTGAGCATCGGGACAGGAGAGGAGCTCGATCCCCCTCCGGATAAACGACAAAGAGGCGGGAATTTTCTTTTTTCCTGTACGGGTGTGCGCGTCAGCGGCGGCGCTTTTTCGAGGATCGTCGGCAGCCTCGATTTTAACGAAGCCCCGAAGTGCGCGGTATAATAGCCAGGGGATGCCGTTCAAAAAACGCTGACATACCGATAGCCGTGTTAGCTTCTAATTTGCGTGATCACCACGCTCGTGGCAGTCAGAGGGCCGCTCGCCAACTCGACGAACTCGCCGCACCTTGTCCACTCTCTCTCTCTCTCTCTCTCTCTCTCTCTCTCTCTCTCA
>NIPQ01115089.1:0-13895 GCA_002806875.1 Lepidotrigona ventralis hoosana
TTTGAAAATTTCTTTGTAAAAAATTCAGAAATTTCTAAGAAAAATTCTTTTCATGACTGTATCCGTCATTTTGAAGAATGAAGTATAACGAGTTTTTAGAAACTTGCTACACTCTTTTCTTCTCCAGTGTTTTGTTGAACTCTGAATTCAACGACAAAGATTCCAGAAGAAATTCCAACGTTTTTCGTCATTTAATCCTAATATTGAAAATTCGATAAAACGACAGGGGGAAAGCAGGTTTCAAGGGGAGATCTCAGTTTTGTTGAACTCTGAATTCAACGACAAAGATTCCAGAAGAAATTCCAACGTTTTTCGTCATTTAATCCTAATATTGAAAATTCGATAAAACGACAGGGGGAAAGCAGGTTTCAAGGGGAGATCTCAATCTTCGAGAAGAAAAAGTATCTTTACATTCTCACTTGCTGCGTCATGTAAACTCACGTTTGAAACGAACAAACTCAAGACTGTGTCAATGTTCCATAATTGTTCAACGAAGTCACAACAGCTCGAGTCATCGACTTGAAACAATATTTCATTGTCATCAGAATCAGCGAGAAACCTGGCATTTGTCGATGTTCAACTCTGACATCAAATTACAATCGCTGGAATTACGAAACCGCGGGAAGCGAATGGAAACAAGGTGCATGGATTCGAGATCTTCGGATAGTGAGAAGCCAAACAGATTCCATCAAATTCGACCATCGATTGGCGGAATAGGGATGATTCGAAAAGTGGGAGAGGATGAGGGGAATCTAGAGAAAAGGCGGGCGACATAAATAAGTCGAAGGGAAGACGTTTCCGGATGTAATTCTCCAAATAGATTCCGGTTTCGGTTCCGCTCAACGGAGCGTGACCGGTCCGACGAGTCCACGACTTTTTTGCGGTTCACAGAGCCAGAAAATGGCTCGCCTTTTCTGTTTTTCTGTTGCTCGCTCGCCGGTGGAATGACACTCGCGACATAACGAAGGCGCGAGAATTGATTAAAGATCCACGCTAAATTGCTCCGCCTTCCTCTTTTACTGCTCTTCTTCCCTGTTCTGTTCTTCTTTATTGTTGTTGTGTCGAAGAGTCTTCGTTTTTTTCAGATCGCACGTAGAACGTCCAAAGTGTGTGATACATGTTACGTTATTTAGTCATTTTTTTTGAAAAATTGAATTTAGCGATTTTTTATCCGTGTTTCATTTTCTTTATATAATCTTTGGTAATTTTTCACTTCTTTTTTTTTTTTTTTTTTTTTTTGAATTTAATNTAATACTTTTTACCTACGTTCCATTTTTTTTTTTTAAATTGAATTTAATAATTTTCTACCTACATTCCACTTCTTTATATATATAATTTGGTGATTTTCTAATGGAGCTACAACATCTCGAATTTTCAAGAATTCCCTACCAATGTTTCATTGATAATAACAACAAAGAACAAATAAATGCGTAAAAATTTTAAATAAATATATATTATAATATAAATCTAAATGTATATAAATAGATAATATTTTCTAAAGATATTCTATTATTTACACATAGAAGGGAACAATTTTTCAGGGTATGAAAAAGATCAGAGCAGCGGAGAATTCAGAGAAAGAGTTTTTTCGACCGAAAATTTGGGGAAAAACCCGCCGAGATATATTCAGCAATTAATTTACTGTTTCCCACCACTTAAAATACACTTCGATTCCCGACGAATTGAAATCCGTGTAATAAACCCAGCCCCATTTTTCCATCGAACGAGATCATTTGGACTCAGGAAACTTTCAACTCTCTCTCTCTCTCTCTCTCTCTCTCAAGTTTCTCTCGTTTCGCAATTTTCCACGCCCAGATTGAAGTGGCTTTATCAATGAACGAGGTTTGTACCGAAAAGATTACGTTAACGTAAATCCAGCAAAAAAAAAAAAAAAACGGACGGAAAAATTGATAAAAGAGAGCCATCAGTTTTGTTTCGACTTCAATTTGTCGAACGCTCGAAATGAAAGAGTGGAGGAACGCACAGAGAGAAAAATTTTCACTCTTGACTTTTCTGTCGGGCGAAAAAAGAAAGAAAAAAGTCGTACACACGCCCCTCGCGTTCGAAAAAAAAAAAATTGGAGAAAACGAAAGAGAGGAACCAAACAGGGTACATTTTCTCCTTATTATTCCTGCTGGATTTCCCGCCGATTCCTGGCTGTTTCAACCCTCGAACGCGTGAAAACTCGTCGCGTGGAAAGAACAACGTGTTTCCCCTCTTTGTCGAAGGCCTTTTCGAGAAAACGGTGCGCGCGAGTGAAGTTAGAAAACCGTGGAAAATTAAAAGTCGCGCGCCTGCGGGCATCTGTTTAAAAAAAATGATTCTCCGGGGGGGGGGAATCTTTGTGAGAGCGAACGATGAGAAGATCCACTTGATTTGGAAATTCCTCCGTTACGTTGGAAACGTTTGCTCGAGGTTCGAGGCGTGGCTTCCGGGGAACCGATATGCCGGTCGCTTAAGAAATTACATGCTCCAACTCCCTTCTTAGGGAGATTACTATTCTCTTTTCCGATTTTCTTTCTTCTTTTTTTTTGGAACGATTTCTTCGAGTCGAAAGATCGAAGGTGACAAAAATTTTCCTGCAACTGATTTCTGAAATTCACTCGTTACTCACTTGTTGAGAATATTAGTCTCGAAGTGTGAAGGAAATCGTTCGAGAATCCTACGTTCAATCGAGGGATTTCCGGATTTTCGAAATTCCTGAAATTTTCGTCAGAAACTCGAAAATTCACGGGAACTCGCGTCTCTACATCACTACTATTCAGATTCGAACGCAGTGTGTTGAAACAATGGTTGAGAAAAGAATGATAAAAACAAAGAGACGAAATAATGGGGGATGAGGGCCACGAGAAAAAGAACGACAAAAAGATATCAAAAGAGGACGAAAGAAAAATAACAGGGATTGAAAAGGAAGAACCAGAAGAGAAGAAGAGAAAACGAAAGGAAGAACTTGAATGGTCCGCAGTTTCATTCCAACATTCCAAATAACAAAAAAAAAAAAGAAAAAATACGAATTCCATATTCGTGGAAACTTCCGAATATCTTTTATGATCCAATAAATTTCAGAATCGGTTCAGAATTTCAAATTCATCCAGAAGGAAGGAACGAAAGACAGAAAACGAAGAATGTTAAAAAATGGAAAAAATGGACGCGTGCAAAAAGTGAAGAAAGACGAAGAAAATTGAAAAAAAAAAAGACGAGGAGTAAAATACAAGAATTGTAAAGGGAAATCAAAAGGGAAGAATAGAAAACGAATGAAAAGAGAAAATGAAAACAACATAGGAGAAATGAGAGAATGGCCCAAATGGTCCACCATTGGTTTCGTTGCAACACTTCAAATGACAAGAAAGAAAAAAAAGCTACGAATTCCGGAATATACCTTTCATGATCCAACAGATTTCAGGATTTCAGGATCGATCAGATTCACCCAGGACGAGTTTCGAGAGACAAGCAGATGAAAAAAATGGACTGAGAGAAGCGAAGGTGCAAAAAGTGTCGAAAGAATACGAGAAAAGGAGAATAAAAAAGTACAATCGGGAAAGAAAGCCGAGAGGGAAGAAACGAAAACAAGGGATGAAAGAGAGAGAGATCTAAATGGTTTCATTGCAGAGAGAGAAAAAAAGGTACGAATTCCATATTCACCACCGGATACAGACTTTTACCGGATCCGACGGAATTCAGAATCGATGAAATTCATCTAGAACGAGGAAATCATTCGAGGGGACAGCTGGCTCAAAAATCGAAAACGCTTGGCCCGGGTATAGGCATACACGATCGAATTATCGTTGTATGAACTAACGATTCGAGAGTTAGAGAGAGAGAGAGATTTTCGCGGCTGGAAAAGAGAATTAATATGAAAACGACAGAGAGAGAGAGAGAGAGAGAGAGAGAGAGATTGCCTGGCCATGCTCGTTTGCAATAATTGACTACGAGGCCAGTCTTTCCACCATCTCGTCGATGAATTCAATCGAATTCGACCAATCGACGTTCCCCGGCTCGATCCGCTCCTATGAATTTCCGCGCCAGCGGAAACTGGGTCGAGCCCGAGCTCCCAAATGGCGATCGTTTGTTTCGCCATTGCTCGGCAGCGCGAGCTTTCTCCTCTCCAGAGGTTGAAGGTCTCGTTGGATTTTTGGGGCAGGCACGAGTGTTCTTGAAATTCACACGATGGGGATTTATATTAATACGAATCGACACGATGAATGTAATTTTCATTTCTGGAAATTCAAATCTCGCGTGTCCTTTAAAATTTCGTCTTCGTTTATTTATTCATTTCGAAAATGTGCAATTTATCACGACCGCTTTCAACGATCAAAGTGTCCGTAACTTTCTGCGATAATAAAATCTGAATGTTACGTACCTTTGCACCTACATTTTGATCGTTTTATTTCGTAGATGCTATTTACTTATTGCCTCGCTGTTGACAATTGTTGACAATTTTTAGTCAAACTCTGGTCTACCGCGACAATCAATTAATATTACGCAAATAAGTGAATACAGCCTTCAATTAAGAAGCAATTTCCTCAGAAAACGAGATTTATAAAGATTTACAAATACCGAGTTATTCACAAAAAAAAAAAGAATAGTGCAGTTGATGATCGAAATGATAATAAGACCAACAGAACTGTTATTCGAAAAAGAATTTCAATATTCGCTTTTCTTCTATTCCATGCTTGCTTGGAACTTTCGCACATTACCGACATATTATATCTGCAAAAACTGCAATTTCCATCGTCTCGTACGCGTGTTGATGAAGTTTCAAAATGTTTCGCGCAACGCGTGCACACATGCACGGAAAGATGTCTACAAGCGTTGAAATACTTGCGCGCGATAATTCCAGCGGAATTATGTACGTCCCAAGGCAACGATACCACCAGTGTCACATATTACCATTTAACGAAAACTGGCGTGAACTATTCACGCTAGGCAGCGGGGACAGCAGATGACACGGAAAATTTTCCTCGCCACACACACACACACACACACATACACGCACATACTTGTGAAGAGAAACACGAGGGCTCGAAATGTTGTATCAGAAGGGTAGTTAACCTCTCCGCGAGTACGCTTGTTGTGTAACGAATCAGCTTAGGAAACACGTTGGATAATGAATGAATAATTCGCTTTAATTGAGCCCCCAACGTCGGTTAAATCATACGCGGTACCCGTGACCGTTAATTAATTACCAAACGAGCCTCTCATTAAACCACTCGGCCGGCCAACGATCGTTACCTTCCAATCGGAAAAATTCGAAATGCAGCAGCAGCCCGCCTGCACCGTGTTATCGAAACACCGGGATACAACGGTGCGGAAGCGAATCGATTAGCCCGGCCTGTCTATAATTTCGTTAGCACGCAAAAGCGTTTCCCCCGAAGGGGTTGAGGGGGGGGGATACGTATTCATTCGAGGAATATTCGTGTGTAATTCGAAACGATTAGAAGCATTGCAGATTTGACTCTCTCTCTCTCTCTCTCTCTTTCTCTCTCTTTTTTTTTTAATTGTAAACGCGATATATCGAACGTTGTTCGGTTGTAGGAGCAGTCTTGCAACTTCCAATTTTCGCTGGGATAATTTCATTCGTTTCCAAAATTATTATTTTCAATACATTGAACTCATTTTACTTTAATAGCAAGCTCATTAATATTTTTAATAAATTTATATTTATTTAAAGTTTCATTAGATCCAATAGATCAGTCAATTGATATTATTATTTTTATAATTGGACCATCATCAATTTCATATATTTATATAAACCTTAATTATTATAATTGGGGGAATAATAATTTTATTTTCATGCTTCATTTGTTCAATTAACATATTAAAAGTAAATGGAACAAAATTCAAATGTAATTATATCAATATTTATATCATTTAAAATTAATTATAATTTATTGATAAAAAATTTTAACGATATACATATCAATAATAAAATTATTTATATTTCCAAATAGTAATTGAATAAACGTTCGCGTCAATTTCAATTTTTGTAGTAGAGTGTGATGGAAATTATCTTGGACTGTTTTATATATATATATATATATATATATATATATATATATATATATATATATATATATACGCTGTCGCTCCAAATTTTTAGAACAATTTTCTTTTTAATATTCAGTGCTTGTTGTCAATTGTCATATATATATATAATATAATAATACAATATATCAATATATTAGAGTCTTTATTGTACAAACTATGTCGTATATTGTACGTATTTGTTATAAATAGAACAATGTACATTGTGCAACTGCGTATAATTTATATTTGCATTTATATCGTAAATACTGAATTTATTGTACTACTTTCATTATACAAATATAATATTTGTTCTAAGATTTCTGAGCCGGCTTTTGTCCATGCGTTTGTCTAAAATTATTTAAATTCGTCATTTCGTTGAACGCTTGTATGACAGTGATCTGTTAATTATCGACGAATTTCATTATCTTTAATTATCTAACATTACTATTTCGAGCAATTTGAATTATTCCTGACTAGCCGTAAGTTTTCGTTGTTGCGATGCACGCGAGATTCGCAAAAACCAATTTTACCCTTCTCTTCCCGTCACATTTTTTTCATAGTCTCTTTCTTTCTCTGGCGAGAATCTCTCTCTCTTTTTCTGTTTCTCTCTCTGTAATCTCAATATATCTCGATGCACGCGAAATTCACCCAATTCCATTCTCCTTCGTCACGTGTTCCTCATTCTCTCGTTCTCTCTCAAAACGAATGGAACAAATTCGATTTCTCTGGCGCGACGCAACGCGATCCATCGACGCCCAGTTTCATCCTCCTCTGCTCCTCTCCAATTCTCTCCCCCTGAGAAGAGTAAATTATTTTCGAAGACTTTCTAATCTTATTATCGACCAGCTACACCTCGATTCTCCCTCGATTCGTCAATGATTAACAGAGATACTGTTATATACTCATACAAGAGTGCATAGTGCAAATGTAATTTTTAAATATTTTATAATACATATATAATGTATATTATATGTATTATATATTTTATAATACAATGTAATATATAAAATATATATACAGGGTGTTTTGCAACTCGTCGTCAGTCGTGTAGAAATGTGTTTAAAAAAGAAAGAACAGAATTTTTTTCACGACGAATTTTGAAGATTTGTTAAATATAGCTTGTCACAGGCAAGAATAATGGGCAGAAGATTATTCTATATGCGACAATAGATAAAAAAAACGTAGGATAAAGTTTTCCTGCAAGATGCACCGTTTTCGAGGAAATATAGCTTGAAAATTCAACAAATATTTTCTAAATAAAACGGGAAAATTGTACTCTGCATTTTTTACCTATTTTCGCGCGTAGAGTGTCCTCGTGTCGATCAGCCCGGAATAGAATTAGTCAAATTCAAGTACAGTTGATAAATTGTCAAACTCGACCCACTCGAAAACGAAAGTTTTTTAATGACAAAAATTTTGTTCTTTCTTTTCAATACATTTTTAGAATCACCAATAATATAATAATACAATATATAATGCACTATATCATCCTCATTGCATCAAGTACATATTTATTATATTTGATTATACTTTACTGTGAATACAAAATAATTTATATTATTTATATAATTTATACAATTATATTTGTATAATTTCTGTTGTAAATATTTTGCGTTCGTATATTTTATAATTTACATTTATTTGCACTAATTTTCCTACAGTGAGTCTTAAGGTTTCCGATTTTAAGATTTAAGATGTAAGATGTCTGTTTCCTGCGTGATATAAAGTATATCACGATATAAAAGAAAATTGCATACTGAGAGGGTTCAAGTTGGTGTCATACACATGGTTCGATTTAATGCGAGGGTGGAGTGGGAAGAAGAGAGAAAGCGACAACTCGCTTCGCTTTGTTATGTTGATAATTAGCGAGCCAGTTGCTTCAGCTTTAATTGGACTCGTTCCCGCTTCTCGGTTTTTTCCCCTCGATTGCCCAAAGGCACGGACGGTGGTTGATTCTCCTAGAATATGTATCTCTGTACCGTGTAAAAAGTTGTATAATAATACGGTAGATGGTAAAAAAATTGAGGTAAGCATTTCGAGACGAGTAACACGAGTGAAATTATAGGATACTGTTTGGAAAGCATAAAAAAATATTATCGGTGTGTTTCGAAAAAGAAAATTTCTTCTGGCTTGAAACATTCGAGTGTTTTCTTGAATTTTCTGAAACAGTATCCTAATTTCAGATATTACTCGCCTCGAATAACGCTAACTATATATGGAAAAATTAGTATGGGGTGTCTCATTAGAGTAATGAGCGCAGCTCTTGCTTGTTAGTAAATTAGGGTTCGAATCTCTCAATTCTCGTGTTTCGAATTTCTGAATTCTCTGCTGTTAATCCTTGTATTTACTCGTCGAACGCGTGACTCGATCCTTGGAAATGCACCACAACACCCCCTCCCTTCGTTTATTGCGCGACGACATTCAGTAGAAAAGCTCGTTTCAACGAATTTCAATCGTGTGAATTAATTGCAATTGAAGACACAACAGTATTCTCGTTCAAATTCTGAATAAAGAATTTCCGAATTCCTATGTTCAGAAATTTAAAGCAAATTGTTGATGAAATCTTCCTGCAAGATATTGAAATCGGTTAAACTCCAAATAGAATTTATCCTTTCAAAAATTAAACAATTCTTCTCACGAAGAATTCCTACGAATTTCTACGAATTCGAATTACTGATGAAATCTTCGTCATTTGCAGAAATGAAAAAAAATCTATTATTCACAGATTGACTTTAAACTTTAAACCGAATTTATCCTGTACAAAAATTAATTAAAAACACGACGGTCAGCTGTTCCCATAAAGGATTTCAAATTCACATGCTTGGAAATGCAAAAACATTTACATATGACTGCTCAAAATTTTTTTTTACACATGACCATTCAAAATTTTCCACATTCAGTCTATCAATATATCATATCAATTTTATGATCTTATAATATTCTAAAGTATATACATATTATACACTGTATATATATATATATATATACACTGTATATATATACACATACTATTATACAATATAAATACAATATTATATATATATATATATTATAACTATATAATATACACTATTATACAATATCTAATATACACTATTGTACAATGTATAATATACACTATATACACTATTGTACACTATATAATATACACTATTATACAGTGTATAATATACACTATTATACAATGTATAATATACACTATTATACAATATATAATATACACTATTGTACAGTGTATAATATACACTATTGTAGAATGTATAATATACACTATTGTACAATTTATAATATACACTATTATAAGTGTATATTATACACTGTATAATATATACTATTATAAGTGTATATTATACACTGTATAATATAGACTATTGTATACTATATACACTATTGTACACTATATAATATACACTATTATACAATGTATAATATACACTATTATACAATGTATAATATACACTATTATACAATGTATAATATACACTATTATACAATGTATAATATACACTATTATACACTATATAATGTACACTATTGTACAATATACACTATTATATAATGTATAATATACACTATATAATGTACACTATTATACAATATATAATATACACTATTATATAATGTATAATATACACTATGTATAATATATACATATTAAACATTTATCGATAAAATCTCTTTCCACAAGATGTTCCAGTCACTTGCGAAAACACGAGAAACCATCATTCGTAGATCAAAGAGCAAAACCCCCAGGAACAGAATCTCTTGGCGAATCTCGCCTATCTTCCAACTATAATACACTCCCGAAATCACGACACAAAGTCAACACTCGTAACTCTCGCTTTTGCAAAGCGTTTAATACCCGCCCCCCCCCCATACTAAGGGTTGTTGCAAATCTATTTTCAAATATATTCGCGTCTCCTCGCCTCCCCGGTTATTGGCCTAACACTCCAACAAGATCGGATTGAATATTTCCGCGCGCGTTACACGACCGAGTGTGGCAACAAATCAAGATCGGACGTCGAATCAGGGTTGGTTGGAAGCCAATCGTCTTACGAAAATCGATCGTCGCGGGCTGGGCGATTTCTGCGTGTATATAACAAACGAGATCTGAAGAAAGCGGACGAGTCGAGCGTGTCGGAGCTTCTTACAGCCGACGCCTGGTTACAACCTCGCGAGTGCAGGGTGCAGCAATTTACCATTTCGAGAATATATATATATATATATATATATATATATATATATATATATATATACGTCGCCGGAGGGTGGTGCGCGGAAGCAAAGAGAAGGACGTTGCTGGAATTCATACGGTGGCATAATGGATGGACTCGGCTGGTATGGGAAACACGAGACTTCCTCACAAGGCGGTGAGTTTTTTACGAGAATTCGCGGAATTCTCGCTTCTTGAGGGCTGTTTATTCTCCGGAGGGTTGTACGTGGAACGTTTAAAAAATTGTCACGTACACTTACTCTGTGCTTTCTTCTCTCTCCTTTTCTCTCTCTCTCTCTCTTTCCTGACCCTCGAGAAACGTTCTGCTTTGATTTCCATCGAATTGTTTGCGCACGAAAAGTTTTCGAAAAAGCGTCACGTAGAATTGTCCTCCACGCATCTCGATGGAATGTTTGCTAAGGAATTTGTTGTGAAATTTCTTCACGCTGCTGGCGATTTTTAACAACGAAGAAGAATCAATTTTTTAAACGGTCTTTTTCGAGTGGTTCAATTCTTCCCCCCCTTTTTTTTTCTTTCGTGATTTTAATGACTTACTTCTGGAAAATTAAAATTATTTAAGTTTACTTTTTCTCCTATAAGAATTTGGAAATGAATTAACGAAAGTCCAGTGACGTTGAGAGAACGATTCTGAAGGAAATGTCAGTAAATGAAAAATATACTGCAATTGAAACACAACACGATAAATAAATAATAAAGAAAAAAAAAGTTCGAGTGTTGCAAGATAGGTTGGAAAACTTTTCGACGAAATTTTACTTTCAATTGTTTCTTCGCTATCCAATTTCGACGAAACTAATTTTGAATTTGTGCTCGGTCGAAACGAGCACAAGCAAGATTTTTTTTTTTCACTCTTCTTTTTATTTCGTCAGCGCGACGACATCACTCAAAGACAGAATGAAACTCGTGTGCTCGCTCGTGGGAAAGAGCCAAAGGGATGTTCGCGGATCGATCGGCGGACAGAAAGGAGAATCGGTTCTTTTTCGGCAAACGCGACTGGCATCCGTTCACCGAAACGAACAGTGACGTACACGTGTCTATCGATAAGCAACGTCGCGCTATCCGCACGACTGGATCGGAAAAAGAACCTCTGACACGAGAGAGAACTTTGTTGGAAATCGTGGCACTCCTCGTTTGCTTCGTTCGAGTAAACTACTCTCTCTCTCTCTCTCTCTCTATCTCCATCGATGGACGAAGCTTCGGTAAATTGCTCCACTCGATGGCAACGTTCACTTTATTCTCTCGTTAATGTCTCCTCTTTGCAATTAAATCTTTTCTCTCTCGCGCGTCTTGAGACCGTTGAGTCGTTTGAAATCAACTGGCGAAAATAGTTTGCAAATTATTTCTTCACTTCGAGCCAGGAAAGAAGTTTGAACTTTAAACTTCGTTCGGCGTAACCTTGTCTATAAAAATGGATTGATATAGTAGTAATATTAATACTATAATATTCCATTGGTAGATTATATTCTAGAAACATGCAATGAAATCCTATCGATAGTATAACATAACGTAAGAAAGCAGTTGTAAAATTTCCAAAAAAAAAAAAAAAAAAAAAAAAAAAAAAAAAAAAAAAAAAAAAAAAAAAAAAAAAAAAAAAAAAAAAAAAAAAAAAAAAAAAAAAAAAAAAAAAAAAANATACAAACGTAGACTAACAGTAAGTTCTTTAATATGTTTCTTCTCAAGAAACATTCTCTCGTAAACTTCATTTCCCGCTGGGATTGAAGTGAAATTCCAAGTGAAAGCGATCACGATCGTTATGAAATCGGCCGCGACTGATGTAACCAACTAATTGACTCCTTCGTTATTCCTCAGCTTGCTTTTCCCCTGTTCCGCTGGCGGCGACGACTCGGCTAGTCGACTGGTGAACAATTTGCCAGCGATGAATAAAGAAGCGAGTAGAACTCGCGGTTCGTTTTTTCCTCTCTCTCTCCTTCTGTCACGAAGAACGAAAAACCTCGCCGTTGCCTTGAGGGAGATCGTAACGAGCCCCGATTCCCTACTGGTAACGCGATAAAGGAAACACCCCAGGACCATCGTCAACCGCGCTACCCCTTCTCTTCCATCCTTCGAGGCACAATCCCCTCGATCCGTGCCTCGTTACCGATTCTCTATTCCCCACTCGTTTCATTTCGTTCGTTTCTAGCGGCTTGTTGATCGTTTCTTCGTCCAATCTTGGTACTTTATATCGGTTTTGTTTGATCCTCTTTCTGTCTCTTTTTTTTTTTTCTTCTTCTTGTGACTTGGAGTCACCCCGTTGATAAAGAGGTAGTTCATTTGTTTCTCTGTGTCTGACTTTGATATTTTGTTCCTTTTTTTTTTGATGATGATTTTGTATTTAATGAAAACTCTAATTTTAATATAACTGGATTTTTTAATAATTCGAAGTTGTTTTTTCGAAATTTTATTTATCTATTTGTTTGTTTCGCATTTCTGTGATTTTGTGAATTATCTTTCTGACGATTTTATAACGTAATATTTGATAAAAGTCCTAATTTTGATATTTCACGTTGGTTTTGTTTGATATTTTAATAATTTAAATTTGTTTTTTTTTGGCCATTTGATAACACCATTGATAAAGGGATAAGCTAATGGCTTCTCTGTCCAATTTTAGTATTTTCGTAATTTTTGATCATTTTTCGATGATTTCGTAACGACACATTCGATGAAAGGCCTAATTTTGAAATTCTTATGAATTTTGTTTGATCACGATTTCGAATTGTTTCCTGGCCATCTGTTAGTGACAAATCGTTTTATCGTCTACCCAACTTTTTGATATTTTATATCTATTTTGTTTGATTTCGAGTCGTTCTCCTTTTTTTAATGACACTTTTTAATAAAAAACGATTGCCGATCGTTTCCCTCTTTCGACATTTTATTTTATCTCTCGGTGATTTCGAAACTGTTTGTCGANATTTTATCTCTCGGTGATTTCGAAACTGTTTGTCGAAACAACTTTTTTCCCTATGAATGAGCCTTTCTGATCTTTCCTCTAAAATTTCAACGTTTCAATTCCGATCGATCTGTTTCGCACTTCGGACTTCATGACAAATCGTCTTGGACGGAAATAGGTAATTCATGTAAATTCGAACGATCCAGCATACACGATGATTGATTAGACGTCTATTCATGGAAAATCGAGAGCACTCATTATGGGAATGGGTTGGATGTACTCTTTGATCCTTTGTCTCTTCCGTGTCATCGAGCTTCGAACGAAATTGGCGCCAAGTGGCGATAGAAATCACTGGGGGAAACGGTCTGCCATTGGCGTGGATTAATTTGATTTCTAGATTGATTCGAGTTATCATTTATCGACGCTTCATTATCAACTCACTCCGTTCTTCTCCGTGCAAAATATAGGAACGATAGACCAGTAAGTATAGTACAGTCTTTTTGGTTTTTGATCAGACGCCTGTTATAAATAAATAACAAGAGAATTGTTTGAATAAAGATTATCTATCTTTGCTCCACTTATACCATGTAGGCATTTATTTGTGTATTTGTTACATATTATTAATATGTAATATAAATCATATATTATTATCATTACAAACAATAATATATATTGTTATTTAACATTGTTATTTATTTTATTATGTATTATATATATAATGAAATACATAAATAAATTATATATATATAT